>PVJO010027903.1:0-18988 GCA_004026905.1 Hystrix cristata
CTAATAAGTGTCTGATTTATTAGGAAGAACTCTCGAAGACATAGGGGTTGGAAAAAAATTTATGAATAATACTCAGACTGCACGGGAAACAATTCAAAGAATTGATGCTTGGGACCACATCCTATTAAGAGGCTTTTGCACGGCAAAAGAGTAGAGCGAAAAATCACAGACTGGGAGAAAATTTTTGCCAGCTGTCTCTCAGACAAAGGTCTAACATCCAGAATATATAAAGAACTCAAAAAGATCAAACCCCCCAAATTTAAAGACCCTATCCAAAAATGGGCATCAGGAATTCTCCCTTTTAAAGATCACGATTGTCCCTTCCTCATTTGCCTGTGAAGGACTGGAGTCCAGAAAAGGTCAGTAACATGCCCGGGCAGGTTCAAGAAAGCCTGCCTGGGCCGCGCCCAAGAAGTCCAGAAGAGCAGGGTCAATGCTGCAAAAAATAGGAGTGGTAGACACTGGTTTCTGTCTCAAGGGGAGAAATCTGGAGACCTTCAGGATGTCTTCTCACCAGGGACTTCTGGAACTGAGGCCTGTTGCCCACAGTCCCACTCCTCACTGCATCCTTACGTCAGCTCCTCTTGCTGACCTGCACCCCTGCCCCTTCTTCCAAGGTCACACCACAAAGGACAGACTGTCTCAGGCTCTAGTTTTCTTTTTTTGTTATTTTGCTTTTATTTTTAAAATTTTTATAAGTACATGTTTGCAGTACATAATATTTGCTTTCCTTGTGCTGAGTTGGTACATGTACATAACATATCTGAATTCCTTTTTTTGATCCCCTTTCCCTCGATTCCCTCCCCGCTCCATCTCTAGATCCTCTTCCCACTTGAGAAAGGCCTCTCTCCCTACTTTGTATAATCTACCTTTTATTTTGCTGTTTACCTATAATTTGAGATTTTCATATAAGAGAAACCATGTGATATTGAAGCTTGTGTGTCTGATTTATTTCACTTAATATTATGGTCTCAAGGTGCATCCATTTTCCTAGAAGTGACACACATTTATCTTTCTTTATGGCCATGTAGTATTCCATTGTGTGTGAATACCACATTTTCTTTATCCATTCATCTGTTGATGGATATATAGGCCATTTCCAAGATTTGGTCATTATGAATTATGCTGCTATAAACATGGGTACATGTATCACTGTATTATGGTATCTTTAACTCTTTTGGGAAGATACCTTAGAAAGAGAATAGCTGGGTCACATGGATTTTCTATATTTAGTCTTTCGAAGAATCTCTGTACTGATTTTCATACTGTTTGTAATAGTTTACATTTCTATCACCAACAAAGAAGGGTTCATTTATCCCTTGTAGCCTCACCAGCATGTCTTATTGTTTGATTTCTTGCTGATGGTCATTTTTTCTGGGGTAAGGTGGAATCTCAGTGTTGTTTTGTGTTTCTCTAATGGGTTAGGCTCTACTTTTGGAAGAATGTGATGAAGATAGTGGAATGAGTGACAAAGTCAGAACTCGAATCCCAGCATATCTGATGTATATATTTTTTTCAGTACTGAGTATCAAACCCAGGGCCACCACACTAAACTACATCCTCAGGCCTTTTTAATTTTTATTTTCAAACAGCTTCTCACTAAGTCACTAAGTTGCCTGGGCTGGGTTTGAACATGTGATCATCCTCCCTCGGCCTCCCAGAGTGCTGGCATTTTGATTTCTTTTTTTTTTTTTTTTTTGGTCCTGGGGATCGAACTCAGGGCCTCGTGCTTACAAGGCAAGCACTCTAATCACTGAGCTAAATCCCCAGCCCCGCATTTTGATTTCTTTTTGGTGAGAAGTCCCAGGAGAAACCCAAGATCACTGCGAGGAGGCAGGCTGGGGTGCTGCTCCCCTACTTGAGTATGGTGGTGAGTGTGACAAAGCGTTTGCTCTTGGGCTGGGCCACTGGGAAGGAAACAGAGACATTGGGCACTAGAGGTAAAGTCCCCTTGTGGTGACACCACATCCAGCTTTAGCACAGCAGAATTTTATAAGAAATCACATTGCTGGCCTTTAGAAATAGGAGCCGAATCAAAACAAACTCCCTTTAGAATTCAAGATAGTTGCAAAGTGTCAAAAAATGCTTTGGAGATACGAAGACCTTTGTCACTTCCACTTTTTTTTTCCAAGAGTAAATGGCACTCATCCTTGACCTGCTGCCTGAGTCTGATTTCAAGTCTGATTTCCTGGGGGAAAAGACAGACTAATCTGTTATTAGTCACATTCAAAGGTTTCTGATCCTTCTTTGAAAGCAGGGGTGATGGGGAGAGATAAGAGATGCTCAATGCCTGAGGATGGTGAGGAGACGGTTCCTGCCTGGGAGGCAACATTAGGAAACACAGTTTCCCTGAACCTAGCTCAGCCTCAGGCAGGTGTGCAAGTGATGGTTTACAGAGCGACTGGGAGGCTCGGGAAACCCTTGCAGCTTTCCTGCTCTACCTAAGCTTCAGCTGTCTTAAAGCCTAGACTTGTGATTTGAAAGTCAGAAGGGCAAGACATGTACGGGGAATGGGGGTGGTGGTGGAGAAATGTCTTTCTGACACTGTGGGGACTAGCAGAAATGTATATTTTATAATCAAAGGCCCTAAAAAACACAAGTGTTTTGGGGAAGGACCTTGTTTTCAGGCCGGTGAGGGCACACCTTAAGGGGGCGTGGCCTGGGGGGCAGGTTAGAGTGGGAAAGAGGCCAGACTCTGAGACTAGGGACCTGGATGGGAAGCAGGGCGGGCAGGGAGGTTCATGCTGGGACCACTAAAAGAGCTGATGTTCTACATCTCAGCTATGCTTTCCTGACTTGCAGTTTTCACTTGGCACAGCCAGGAGTCTGGAGCTGGCATCAGCTACAGCTAAAGGGATGATGAGATCTGCCTTCAGAAAGCTGAGCCTCTGAGGCCAGTGCAATGGCTGAAGAAGCTACAGACTCTTTTCTGACCTCCTCTCCATCAGACAAGCTTTATTTCCCAGGAGTGCTCCCATGGGCTCATTTCCAAGGCCAAATGTCCTTTCTGCAAAGATCCTTTTTATTGCCATGGAGACAATCTGCTGCTCTGTCCAATCAAGAGTTTGAAACAGCAGGCACCATGACAACATGGGGGGGTGTGTGGAAAGACAGCTTCAGAGCACCCCCAAGACTGCAGCCAAGACTGAGACTAGACATTGCGATTCTCATAGGTGTGGTTGATGAAGGGGAGGGAGGTCCCTTCCTGTGTCTCAGAGCTAGCGGGGATGGGCGTAATGAGCGGGGCCTGGGGCTGGTGTGGTTGAGGTGTTGAGCTGCAAATGCAGTGGGCTTTATTCTTTTCTTAATTCCTGTTTTGCTTGTCCCTGGCCAGACCAGCTAGTAGGTGCCTGGAGACACTGCACAGCAAGAGCAGGAAAATCTGATTAGCCCTGGGTGGGGAGGAGGAAGAAGCCTGCGCCTAATAGATACTCCACTACTAAACAAGTGCTTTTAAGTAGAAAGCCCCCTACTCCTCCCAGAATGGTGGAGAGGAAAGATTTACTCTCAAGATGAAGTGCAAACAAGTGCTGATTTCTGCATTGGGACATCTGTGTCATCCAGTCAGCAGAATTTGTTTGTACTAGGAGGCCAAAGGCCTGCTGAACCTCCTTGCCTGTCCTCAGTGTTGCTTGACTCTTGCCACAGTCTGCCCAGCACAAGTGGATTTGGTGACCTCTGTATTCAGTCCACAGCTGCGCAGAGCTGGGTCAGGGGCCTGTTCACTCCCTTCTTTCCTCTTTGGCTCTGTCCCATTCACCCCTGACCGTGGGCTTCCTGACTCCCCATCCAGTGCTCTTTATCCTCCTACTCTGTGGCTTGTGTCTCCTCTACAGACCTTATGTAGCAGGACTGGGGAGAAGCAGAGTGGTACTGAGCTCTGCTAGTTCCCAGAATGGTGTTGAGCAGCGTAAGAAAGGCCCCGGTAGGAACTAGGGCCGGATCACCCTGCTCGGGCCAGCTCTGTGAAGACCATAGAGTACTCTGCCAGTGTGGCACCCAGAGCTAAACTGACGGCCAAATTTTGATAATAGACGGAAATTACACAACTGCAGTTCTGAAAGGTTTCCGTGACTTATTTTTCTTATGTGTGAAATGGAAATAAACTTGTAGGGCTGTGGTGAGCATGACATGAATTAACATCTGGGAGGGTTTATGGTAGTTTATCTTAGCTATTATTATGATGTCTTTTTTTTTTTTTTTTTTTTTTGGTACTGAGGATTGAAGCCAGGACCTCTGCACTGAGCTACATCCCCAGTCCTTTTCTGCTTTTTATTTTGAGACAGAGTTTTGCTCATTTGCTAAGTTGCCCAGGCTGGGGTCGAACTTGTGATCTTCCTGCCTCAGCTTCCCAGAGTGCTGGGATTACAGTCTTGTACCACCATACCCAACCTATTTTGATGTCTTAATGTAAGTCCTCATATGAAGCATGGTTCACTTAGTCTGCGTAGGTGCCCTCACCCCGCCCACAACAGGAGGTTTGTTTATCGCCACAGTTCTAGTGTTGTGCAGCAGTCTCTGCCTGCTCTTGCCTGTGTGCCGTGATTATCTGAAAAGCGAAGGTGCCACATCATCCTGGAGCTGTTCACCCTCACCTCCTAGTGGTCCTCAGCTGCAGGGTTTGCTCCTTTCCCATCTGGATAAGAATGCAACTTCCTCAGGCAGTTTTTGAGAGATCGGGCCATACAGCGCACTTTTCTGTCTTGTGGCATCTGTCATCGTCCATCTACCAGGCATAGAAAGTGAGACGCCAGCTGCAAATGCCCCTTATGTTTTCTTGTAGCCAGGTCAATTCTGTGTTCAGAGCGCTGGTCTGACCCGTGCTGGCCTTGCACCTTTGTCCATCACCTCCTGTAACACAAGTACACTTCACCCTTCGTTTTGGCCATTCCAATTAGCCCGCATCCACAGGATTCTGTGTGGTCTGCTGAATCACCCAGAGGAAAGCCCTAGAAAAGTCACCAAAACTTTCTGCAGAATCTCCTTCATCCAGAGGCCTCGCCCCTGGGCTCCGTCCCATCACCGCATTTGTGTGCTGTCTTTTTCTCCTCCCCAGTCAGAAGACTCTCAAGACAGTCCTGCAGATTGATGAGTAAGCGGCTAGTAAGGCCTGGTTACTCCTGCATTAGAAGACTTCGGCAGCCCCGCACAGTGCTCAGGGTTAGCTGCAGACCCATGTGTGCAATAACTGTACCCTGCAGATGTGCTACAGTGACTGCTCCCGCAGTCCTCTCTATCACCATCGTTACTGGTAACATTTACTGGCACTTTCTGTGTGCCAGGAAGGATACATGGCCACAGTAGAGCATAATGGTCAAGAGCCCATGCTTGACAGGATTGCTCCTCACTGTACGTCAAAAATTCCAGCAGGACCGACGATTTAAATGTAATAGAACTTGAGTCAAGACTTATGGATAAAAAAAAAAAGACTTATGGATAAGGATACAGTTTATAACCCAATGTACAAGAGCAAAAGGCAGGAAATTATGAAAGTGTCTATAAGAAAGGATGATTAAATAAGTAATACTATATCCATTTATTCAATACTCCACACCTGTTAAAAAGAATGAGGGTAGGTCTGTATTTATGGAACAGTCTGCAATATGTAAGTTAAGAAAAAAAGGAAAGTATGGAACAGCATACTACTCTGTATGTGAGTAAAACAAATATATAGAGGAGTAAATGTATAGCCTAATTTTAGCAGGAAAAAGGAAGTTGACGGTTCTGTGAAAGGGGTTATTGGTCTTGGTAGGAAGGACTCTTAGTTTGAATCATTTAATGGTCTTTAGATTCTTTCTTATTTCTTATCATATGCAGGTTTTGATTCGCTGATTGATTGAGACGGGTTCTCGCTATATTCCCAGGCTGGCCTCAAATTCCTGGGCTCGCATGACCCTCTTGCCTCAGCCTCCTGAACAGCTGAGACTGTAGGGTGCATGTCACTGTGCACAGCTCATTATTTTTTAATTTAAAAAGTTTAAGAAATAAACAAATGCTGAGAGGTAAAATCGATTTGGATTTAAGTCCATTTTCTGTCAGTTTCTGGCTGTGTGGCCTTAAATAAGTTGCCCTCTTCTAGCCTCTGTTTCCTACTCTGTAAAATGGGAGCAAGGGCAACCTCTCTGGAGTTTGTTGTGGATTAAGTGAAGTTCTCAGTGCTGTGAAGTTCTCAGCACAGGGCCTGGCGTAAAGCAAACCATGTCTTTTACTTTCCTCGTTGCTGAGACAAAATACCTGATGCCCCAAGTTAAAGGAGGAAAGGTTTATTTTGGGTCGTGGTGGTGTGTAGAGATTTCAGTCCATAATTGGCTGGCTCCAAGGCAGGAAGACCTGGCAGAGGGCATCGTAGAGGAGAAGACAAGCAGCAGCAGAGATACCCAACAAAGGGCAAGCAACTTTCTGTCCCTTAGATCTTACCCAGGATGCCCACCCTTAGGGCTGGTGCCACTCATGCCCTTAATTCCAGCATTGCTTCTTTGATCCCAGCATCACACACCCTAGATCCAGCCACCTCTGAAAAGCCCACCTATGACTGAGTGAGGCTTTGGCGGGACATCTAGACACAAGCCACAACACCATCAATTGTTAGGTGCTTGCCATGATGCTTTGTCTCCCCTCACAAGTTCGTATGTTGAAACTCTGTTCCCCAGTGTGATGGTATTTGGGGGTTATTTGGGAGGTAATTCGGCAGAGACATTCATGATGGGTAATCCCTTATAAAGGGGTAAAGGGACCAGAGCTCTCCCCACTTTATGAAGACACAGCAAGAAGGCCCTCTGTGCAACAGAAGAGGGCGCTCACCAAGAATTCAACCACCTTGTCACCTTGACCTTGGACGTCCAGCCTTCAGAACTATGAGACATGTTTGTTGTTTAACCCCCTCAGTCTATAGCACTGTGTTATAGCATCCCAAACTGATGAGGACAGTGCCTTTCAAAATCATCTCTAATTACCTGTACTAGGGATTCAGTATTCTTCACCTATATTCTGTGCATCAGGTACCCAGCAAAGTGTGACGATACAAAAGCATGAGAGACTCAGACAGTGGACACCATCTATAACAATCCCAGGAAGGAAGTGCTTCAGGACCACAAGAAAGCACATTCGCCTTTGCCAGAGGAGTGTGGAAGGGCATGAAATCGGGATTCTGGAAGTGTTCATCAGAGGAATCCAGGTTTTACAAGACAGGAAAGAGCACTTCCGGCAGGAGGAGACACCAGTGAGGAAAGGCACAGGGTGGGTGGGCTTGGGGACCTCTGTTGCTGCCCTGAGCAGGATGTGGGGAGGGAGGTGCGCACGCTCAGATAGAGCAGTGAGAGTCGGCAGCCCTCGGCAGCGCACCTCGCCACTCCTTTCCTGCTGGCCACCTTCTAGGGGCCACAGGCAACTTCAAGCTGCTGCGGTGGAGTCTGCTGGAGTCCTTCGTGCAGATCTGTCTTGGGAATGTCTCTTCTAGCTGGGAAAGGAGCAACCTATGTTCTCTGGGGGCAAGAATGGTTCTATTCTGCATGCATCCAATACTGCAGTTGGTTTTCTTCAGATTTATACTCCCCTGAAAGATGTGTATGAAAGAGGATTTGTATGACTGATCTGTTTTCCCTATCAATTATATACCTCTCTATAAAATATAGAGAGGTTTCTCTCTTCCTGCTTCGGCAGGGAGAGATTGATGCAGGGAGCTGTCATTGAACCAGACACTTGTGGAAGAAGGCAGAGCCCGAAGGACCAATGGGCTCTGGCAGTCACTCTACCGCCGGAAGAGAGAGACTCAATAGCGTGCTGGCAGAGACGGACTAGCCCAGCCTGGCAAAGAGAGCTGTGTGTGCAGCCTCTCTGCCTGTCTCCCGGGCAACAACATCTCCTGATGACCCTGCCAACAATAATGAGATGAAAATGAAGAGCACTTCAGTATAATAACCATGATAAAAATAGAGATGTTGCTAAATAACATGTCAGCTGTGGTGGAGAAGCAGGAGAAAGACCGCTCCCAGAGAGGTGGACATGGCCTTCCTGTGTGGCCTCCAAGCCAGCCCTCTGCTGCATCGCCATGACGCAGCCAGTCCTAATTAGTTCTGAGTCCCTAGGGCGGCCAGGCTGGCAGAGAGGAATTAGAAGGTGGGCCTGAGTAGAAGACCCAAACAAGCTCTGTCCTGGGTCCCTGCAGCTCTGATCCAGCTTGGGAGTAGAGTTGCAAAGATGTGGTCAGCACACATTCCTGGATGTAGTTACAAAACTGCTGCCTTAATAAGAACATTTTGCTTGCCCGTGGGTGTCAGAAAATGGCCTAAGAGTCAATGCACCCAGTGTTTTCAGAATATTGCGCCTCTTGTCTGCATAGGGCAGAGTGGAAGAGATGCGTCAATTATGTCTTTGTTTCTTTATTCAGCTGGTAGCTTGATGTGTTTGCCAGGAAAGGCAGCCATTGCCAGGGAAGGTGCCATCCAGTGCTGCAGGAATAGCTGCTTGCAAAGCCCTTGGCACCAAGTCCCTCTGTGGTCTCTGCTTTAAAAAAAACAAGGGAAGGGGAACAAGAGATGCAGGGAAGGAGAGGAAGAAGGGGAAGGAGATGTAAAAAGAATTAAAATGTGTTATGTACGGGCACCAACTCCCTGTGATGATGTAATCATCATGTACTGCAAAGACATACTAATGAAATTAAAAATTTAAAAAATTAAAACTTATCTTTGAATAATACATACATACAGTAAGAAATTTGAGAGGAAACAGAGCAGATGCAGCAAAAATAAATACTTCTTCTTCCCCAGTCACCCCGTTTCCTTCCTCTGAGGCAACTACTGCTAGCAGTTTCTTGTATAGTTTTCTCGAGGTTTTCTAAGCATGAATAAGTGCACACACGTGCACACAGATACACATATTTTCTCTTTTCACAGAAATGCTAACATACTGCACCAGCCAGAGCCTTGAAGAAAACAGATGGCACACCTCAAATGAGTCATCTGAGTGGAGTTTAGCACACGCACTGTTTGCAAAAGAGTGGGTGTGCCGTAGTCAAAGCACAGGGACAGTGTAGCACCCAGGGGAGGTGACGGCTGAGTGACGGGGCACCGTGACTTTGTGTGAGCCACTCGGCTGGCTGAGGGGTATGATGGGGAAAAAGTTCTTATTCGCCTCCTCTCTTGTCTCCTGCTGCAGAGGCCCCTGAGCTGACCCCAGCCTGAAGCAGAGGGCAACACAATCTCTGCGTGTAGTTAGCAGAGGTCTCTCTCAGGGCAGAGAGCAGGTGGGTAAGGTGCAGTGAGTGGGGGAGACAGACCGTGGCACCCAGCACTCTTCCCAGCATTAGGATCTGTATTTTGCTGCTTTCTACTGACGGTCTTCCTGCACAGTAGCCCCATTCTTTTGGCTGGCTTAGAGTATTCTATCACACATATCCTGCTGTGGAGAGATATGTAAACCACATATATATTCAACCATATATATATATTCAATATATATATAATATATTTAACTAGTTCTTCATTAATGGACTTTTAAGATCATTTCAAATCTTCTGCTGTTACAGACAATATTGCAAGGCAGATCCTTTTACCAAGTCTTTTCACACGGCAAAGATATGAGCAGAATAAATTCCCAGGGAAGAGATTGCTGGATTGAAGAGTGTATGCTTTTAAAATTTTGATAGACACGGCAACAGCACTGGGCAAAGAGATTGTACCAAACTCTGTGCACATCAGCGATGTATGAGATTCCTGTGCAGTTTTTAAACATCTGGACTACAAAGGTGTGAATAACTTACTGGAACATTTTTCCAGCAATGTCCGCCATCTCCACAAAATATAAGCTTCTTTTTCAATGAAATTTATGAAAGTATGTACTTCTTGCTTGTTTTTCTGTCATCTCATTCAGATTTACTCAACGAGGATAAGATTCCTCCGTTCCTGAATGGAATTTTTTTGCTCATTCTTTGGGAAGCGTCCTATGTGAGTTTAGTCATAAATAACAACCTCAATTTTGGAAGTTAAGTTTCCAGGTTGTATTTCTGAATATGAAGAAAGCAACTCTCTCTCTACGTATATACATATTTTATATTTTTATATACAAATATACATACACTCATTGTATATATATACACACATTATATGTATATATAAATACCATATATACATAAAACTTTGGCTTATGAACTTAATTTGTTTTACAATTTTGGGGAAGATGGCTGCTTTTGTGTTTGTGTGGGGAAGATGGCAGTGGTCATGTTTGTCACACAGCGCTGAATGTGTGAACGGAAGCAAAATTTTGCTGAATGTTTCTGTTTACAAACTGAATTGTTTGCCAAGAGAAGTGTTCATGAACCAATGCATTACCGTATATGGTAAGTCCTTGACTGATGAACGAGTTCCAGTCCCAGGGAATTGTTCGTAAGTAAGTTGGATTACAGTAGACCTGTGAAAGTTCAAGGCTCAAATGTTTGTAAGTCGGGAACATCTTAGAGACATTTAGGGAAACCACATATGTATTAAACATAGGAGACTCCAAGGGATTCTCACTAATCCCACAGAGTTGCTGTGGCATGTACAAAAAGTTCTCTTTTTCTGAAAAGGCAGTCCAAAATATCCAGAATGTGAAATACCACATGTTCTCAACAACTTCTGAACATTTCAGAAAAAAAATGAAATTCAGCAATACCTCAGTTCACAAACGCTTCTGTGCGCGAAGAATTTGGTTCACAAACAGAAGCAATTGGCAACAGTTTGCTTTTGTTGGTGAACTCCTTATTGGGAGACGAACGTGACTGTGGCCATCCTCCCAGCAGGATCATGAATGTGGTCATCTTCCCCAGAAATGTGGAACAAATTAAGTTCATGAACTGAGGTACCACAACATGCAAAACATTAACAACCATTACAGCTAGATGATGAACACCTTTCTAAATTCCTCATAATAAAAGCTTAAGGAAACATCCAAGATAATAATCAACACTTCATATTTGGTTTGCAGGTGAGATTCCTCTCTTCTCTCCCTCTTCCCTCTTTTTCTTTCTTCCTCCTCTGTGTTCCTCTCCTCTTCCCCAGATGGGGCCTATGGTAAGAGCGTCTGTGATGTAGGAAGGAGATTGCATTCTGTTTCCCTCCTTGGTGGCCAGGGTTGAAGAGAGGTGGCCAGGGGAAATGACAGTTCTTATTTAGCTTGTTGTCTGAGCCTTGCAGCTTTCTAAAACAGACTTTTGTGTGATAAGTTCTTGGGTCCATCAGAGCCCAGCATGATTTGTGACATGGGCAATGGATTCTATTTCTCCAGCTGCTATCTCCTTATCCCACCTTCTGGCCTGTTCTGGTGGCCTAGAGTACACCAGTGACTGGAGCTCTTTATTCTTCATGTGGTCTTCTTGGGAAGAATTTAAAGTATTTCCAGCCTGGCTTGCCATCTGCGCAATGGCAAACATTTGTTCTACAGAAAACCTGCAACCCTCCAAAAAGCCCAGAAATGTAGGCCCCGTGTCCGGTGTCTACTAACAGCTTCAGCTTTCTCAGGCCTGCGATCCTTTCCCCACCTGAGAGGAACATACACCAAGCTCTCCCAGAGTGTCCTGCAAGCTGCATCTCAGTAGGTGTATGTTCTAAAGGAGCCTTCTACCATCTTCCTGGAAGTATAGGAGCAAGAAAGTATCAGTACTCTCCAAAGGTATCTTATAAACCTTCCCAATATATCACTGGGAAATACATTTTCCCATGATATTGAATGTATCTTAGTAGTATTAAACATTTTCTTTCATTATGTACATTTAGAGATATATCTATATTTAATAGTAAAATTTACTACATTAAACTCTATTTATTTATAATTATGCTAGAATGATATTATTTTATTAGTTATATATTGCTACAATGGCCTAAGGCAATAATGGGAGTGTCCACCTTCCTGTCACAGGAGAAGTGAACCCAAACACTGGGAGACATCTGTGGAGGAGAAGAGAAGGCACCAAAATCCTGCCCCACACAGAGGACCTTCATGAAATTCATGGAGTCAGGGATTCTGCCACCATCGTGGACCAGCTCTCCCAGAAGGAAGGGCCGAGGGAAGGGAAAACTTCTTTTGAGTCTGGAGAGAAAACTTCTACTTGGCTTTTATACTTACTGAAGACAAATAAATTATGTTTGGGTTTCTGCATCGGTCGCTTGTAATTTTAGTTTCTGTAAATTAGCAGGTCTTTGTCTTGGTAATTAGTTATAGCTTCCATTTATCAAAGGTTTACAAAGTCCTGGCACAATCATCTAATTTAGCCTCTTCTCAAACTCGGAGAGGTGGCATCGCTACTTTTGTTTCAGAGATGAAGAAATGTACCCAGAGAGGATAAGTAACTTGTTTATATTGTTCCTCTAAAACTAGGGAGAAGGGTCAAGCCCAGATGAGCCAAAGCTCGCATTCTAACTGCGCTGTAAAATTGTCTCCCACACTGCTGGAGAGGGACCTTTGCCACGACTGTCATTTTCTTCACAGGCTGCTAACGACTGTCCTCCCTCCGTAACATATTTCAAGTCTTTCTGCTCAGAAGAGAAAGCCCCTGGAACCTGACTCACCCCTGCTTAATCGGCAGTTGACATCCACTAACGGTGGCCCTAACTCCTGCTGACCTGTTGCTGCGGGTATTGGCAATGGTGCGGTCCCCCACAGGCAGTCAGTCCCCTGGAAATCTTGGGGGGAAGGCCACGAGAATAAACGAGTGTTCTGCCTTCGATCTTTCTGGATCACTTCATTCATGGCATGTCTCTTCTAAGCAGCATTTAGCTGGCCTAAAAAATTCTGATCTGAGACAATCCAATTTTAAAGAAACAAATTTAATTTGCTTACAATTCCTAATATACTTGGACTTATTATTACTTTTCCAAAGTTTTCTTCTCTCTTTCTCTTCTTTTTTCTCCCATCTTCTGTTGGATTAATAAAGCTTTCTTGATTCTTCTGTAGGTTTAGAAGTGATATATTCTATTTCTATCCTTTTGGGTTTAGGTGATAATTTTTAACAAGCATATTTAACTCTTTTTTCTGTCAGAGTCAGAAGTTAATTAAAATGGTAATGTTTCTCCTCTGTAAAGACATAGACTGCATTAATTTCCTCCCACACCCTTTCTTCATAAATTCCACTCCACAATTGTCTAATATTTTAGTTCCTCCATGCTTTTAACCTCTCAGTATTTGTGAGTTACCATCCGTTAAGTGTTTTATTTAGTCTTTTCTTTTTTATTTTTACATATTTGTCATACATATCGATCACATTCATGATAGATAATTTGTACCTATACACAATATATCGAAATTCTTTTTTTTCCTATTCCCCCTCTCCTCCCTTCAACCGTTTTTCTCCTCCCCATTTACAAAAGCTTTGTGCCCATTTTTTCATTCTCTTTTTTCCTTTTTCTTTCTTTTCTTTCCCCTTCTCCCCTCTCTTTTTCCCCTTCTCATTTGAACATGTTCTTCCTACTTCACAATGTTTATCCTCCATTATGTTCCTTATTTACTCTTTTAGTTTCTCGCACAAGAGAAACAATGTGATATTTAAACGTGTATGTCTGACTTATTTCACTTAAGATTATATTATCTATTAAATATTAGATTTGCTCACGTGTTCTATTGTTCTTTTGGTCCACCCCTGCTTCTTGCATTGTGTTCCTCCTTTATGGCCCGTGTTCTTTCTTGCTGAAGTAACTTTTGAAGTTGATATTTTCCTTCCATTCTGGAAACTCTCAGCCATTATTTCTCAGCAGGGCCATGTCTGGGAGGTGAAGCAATTCAATAGGATGGCCAAGTAAAGGCCTTTGGGAAGTGATGTGGGAACTGAGATCTAAATTATCTGTCAGAGGAGAGGTCCAGGGAGAAGGAAGAGCAAGGCAAGGGCTTGGCGGGAGTCAAGGCGTGTAGGAGGGCTTGTGAGTGACAGCAGCACAGCAGGGGGCTGGGGTGGATCCGGGAAGGAGGTGGAGCCGCCATCTGAGGCTTTCTGAGCCCTTCACAAGAATTGGAGTTGAGAGGTGAAGGAATTCAGTGTGAGTTTTTTGGGCAGAGACACGTAGCTGTTCACCAAAATCCATGATTCTTTCTTTGAGTTCAGTCATCTCCCTTGCAGTTAGATGTGTCCACGTGACTGAGTTCTGAGCAATGGAACCAGAGCAGAGGGAGATACAGAATGCTGCCATTCCTGGCCCATAAAAAACTCCACAGGTGCCTCTCCATGCTCTTTTCCCTCTTCTGGCAAATGGGATGGAAACAACCACACCAATTGTGAAAGCCACATGTTTCACAATGATACTCTGCAGAATTGGCCCAAAAGGGAATTCTGCAGCATCCACCACCGCACACTTGAAGAGCAGCGTCCACACTTCTCTAGATCTCCAGCCTGTGCACTCACCCTGCAGATTTTGGACTTGCCAACCTCCATCATTGCATGAGCCCATTCCTTAAAATAAATCTCTTTTTATGTCCTATTGATTCTGTTTCTTTGAAGAACACTGATTAATGCACCGTGTAGGCCTTTGGCGCTTTGTCTTTACCCCTGTCTCTGTTTTGGAGGGAACTAGACCAAGACAAGGTCCCTGCCTTTTGTTGACTGAAGCCTCATCCCATGTGGGTATTAAAATCTCAGTCCCTGGACTCCTAGGGCAGATCAGGAGGCCCAACACTCTACTCACTCCCCTAATTTCATCTTAGCATGCTAGCTTTGAGGTCTCTCTTTCTGGAACTAGAAAATGTCCTAGTATTTATTACAGCCCTACTCATTTATGATAAAATTTTGTATTAATTTTCTTCCTCAATTATATATCTAAAAATATTATTATTCATTGTAGCAGCAGGGTAGCTTTGGATCCTTATGCAACTGTATGTTGCACTTTTACAATATTGTTTAACAATAACAAACTCTTCCCCTGAGTGTGTGTGTGTGTGTGTGTGAGATAATTTTCATCATATAGAGGTTCTGTTTTTTAAGCATTTCACTAGTGTTGGCTATTTAGATTGGTTTTAATTCTTACTATGATAAATCATTTTATGGTGAAAGTATTTATGCAAAAAGTTCTTTAGGCATTTAATGTTATGTCCTTAGTAAAGATCCCAAAAAGTAGGATCACTGCAACAAAGAACATTGTGGTGGACTTAATGTGGTCAACTTGAGCCAGAACACCCAGCTGGACTGAGTTGGTGTGATACTGGGCGTACGAGATCCACCTGAGGGTTGTTGCTGATGCAACACAAGGCAGAGTGGGAGCCGAAGCTAGTTGGTGAGCTGTTTCCTGGGAGAAGCTCTGCTGCGGCTGGTTCTCCCGGAGGGAACTCGGCTGTTCTTGGTGAGGAAAAAACTCGGGGACTTGCGGTCATGGAGGATGGCTGCTGTTGCTTCGGAGGAGCTCTGGTTGTCATTTCCGCTGTGGGCAGCATGTCCTGGTTCTAGTGAAGATTTCTTCAGCCATCATCTGCAGACACGTACGTACATGGGACATTGCTGTGGGCTCCCAGCCCTTGATTGGATCTTTCGGTTCTCCAGTGCCAAGATGGACATTTGGCACTTCCTGCATTGCCTTGTGGGTGAATATTGTAACTTATAAATGTCCTCTCTATTAAATCTGCTCTCTTACAACCATTGGCTCTGAAAAGCTAACTAAGACAAACATAAACATTTAAAAATCCGAATCACTCTCAGCAATTATGCCTGCCTGCAACTTTACTCGAGATGTCTCGATTGAAGTTAGACATCGACTTGTCTCTTCCTACTTTTATCTGTTCCCTAAGGTGAATTCTTTAGAGAGTTCCTCCCATCCATTAAAGCTTTAATTTTACTAGTATAAATGTCTGAGGGCAGGCATCTGCAAATTCTGTTTTTCTGGGTAGAAGGGCATAGCCATGTTAATGAACAAATATCTCATATATTCTTGCAATGGCTACTGCTTTCGATTACATCTTAATTTCATGATGAATGTGTGGTCGTTTTACTTCTGCAAACACACTGCAGCAGTGTGGTTAAAAATCTGAATTCTGGAGTTAAACATGCTTGGATTCAAATCAAATCTCCATTGTTTGCAAGCTTTGCGACTTGGGAAATTATTTACCCTCACTGAGCTTTAGGTTTTCATCTGTTTAATGGCAGTAGTCACAACACCTAACTCAAAAGACTGCTACGACAAACACTGAACATAACAGACTCAAAGCTTGAAAACACAGTCACTAAAGCGTGTAATAGGCCCCCATGAATGTGATTATAGTCAGTAACAAACAGCTCCCAGTTGTTCTGAGGACCTCCCTGTGGCCCCAGTCCTGATGTCAAAGGTTACAGTGGCAATGGTGACCCTGGTCCTCTTCATCCGGGCACAGTACATCCAGTGTCTCCTTTCTGCTTCTAACAGAATTAATACATTAGCTAAGTGTACTACAATTATTTATTTTGTTCAATTTATTCCATTTATTTATTCAACTATGTCATTCATTCCAATTTACTTAATTTATTCTTACAATTTGTTCATTTAAAATTGTTTCTTCTTTTAAAAGCATTATATTGTTTCTTTTGACAAACATGCCCACTGTCTGCCCCTCTCCTTAAACCTGGGCTAACCACACACAGGAAGTTAATCTTTTTTCTTCCAGGCCTAAAGAAGAATTTGTTCAAATATTTGCACTTGCAGAAAATGCATAGTATATGTGTGGGGTTTTACATATATCAACATCAGATTGTAGGTAGCATTTGCTTCTTGTATTTTCTACCTAATATTTTTCAACTTATCCATGTTGGTAATATAGATCTAGTCATTCCATTTTAATACTGTATCATTTTCCATTATATCCCCGGGATTTGAACTTAGCAACTTTCGATACTATTCTGATGCATACATATATATGCATATTTTTTCCTAGTACTGGGGATTGATCCCAGACAATGCTGAGCATTGTACCCACAGACCTACTACCCACAAACCTAGTACCCACAAACCTAGTCCTTGTTTTTTAAAATTTTATTTTGAGATAAGGTTAGTTGCTGAGGTTAGTTTTAAATTTGCCTCGGCCTCTGGAGTAGCTGGGATTACAGGCATGCACCACCTCATCCAGGCTACATTAGAAGTATTTTACCTGTTTTTCTAGTTCTTTGTGGGAGAATGGCTTTGTATGCAGTGCTTCTGTAAACCAAACACACAGGAATATACCTACAAAATTTTTTATAATATAAAGCTGAAGATGAGATGTCAATAAAATGTTCAAATCCCATGGCAGGGGGAGAGAAGCAATTACATTTTGTGACTTCCCTTCCGAAATATTAGAAACAAAAGTAGCTAACTATTTTAGTAAATGCCAGGAACCAATCTGGATGCTTTAAACATATTGAGACATTAAATTGCCCATGAAGTAGGTACTATTATTCTCAGTCAAATGCAAGTGAGGAAATGGAGGAAGATGAGGAGGAGGGCCTTACCCTCAGCTTGCCCAGGGAGTCACTGGTAGAGGAAGGAGTCAGTACAGAATAGTGGCTTGATTCCACAGTGCTCGATTACCTCAGCAAAGTACTAGACCGGAAAAAGAATGAAACCTCACAAATTAAAAGTCAAGGACAAAATAAGTGAATTGGTAGAGTACAGAGAATTCTGTAGCATAGAGAAACATTAAAAAAGGGAAATTGAGGCTCAAAATACGTGTACTGGAAAATTTAGAAGACTACATTATTAAATAAAGGTAAACGGAAAAGGAAGACATAGGAACCAAGAAGCAATGGTACTTAATGAATTTTGAAAAATATTTTGGTAGCTATAATTAAAATCAATAGTTCCTCAGTGTGCTATTTTGACTATAAGATAAAATCTCTAAACAAGTGGCATCCAAAATGGAGTATATGCACCTCAGAAGCTTAGAAAAATGATTTCCTGGTATTCAGAAAGAAAATATTAGAACTTACATCTTTTTACTGTATTTCTCTACTCATGTATGTTATATATATATTTTATAATTTATGTAATATGTTGATAAGTAAGGCATGTCTGTAATTTGTACTTAAGTGATTATAAAGGCACACATTGCAGGCGGGTGCTCAAAATCTATTTGGGTATTGAAATTTTTTTTGGTAGTACAGAGGATTGAATCCAGGGCCTTCTCATTGAGCCATGTCCCCAGGTTTTCTTTTTCTTTCTTTTTTCAATTTTTGAGACAGGGTCTTACTAAGCTCCCCAGACTAGGCTTGAATTTGCAGTCCTTCTGCCTCAGTCTCCCACAGTGCTGGGATTACAGTCATGTGCCATCATGCTTGCCTAAGTATTGGAAAATTTGAAGGCCACTATCCCAGATAAAATAACAAGACAGATTGGGCTGGGACTTATTCAATGAAAAATAAAAATATGCTAAAATATTTTGTTTTTATGAAAGAATAAATACTGAAACTCTTGGATCTTATTAGAAAATTTTATGGATATGAATATATATATAATATATGAATACTTACTAAATTAATGTAAATATAGCTACTTGTTGTGTAAATTTCCGGGAAAGGCATGAAAGAAACATCTGCCTCTGAGCTGAGAAGGGACCAATCATCCAAGGAATGACCTAGACGAGTCCAGCTTGGTGAGGAAATGAGTTTATTTGGGCTCCTTACAAAGCAGTGGATGACCTGTGGGCTGCAACACTACTGATGTCACCAAAGTCTCTGTGCTAAACTTTCTCTTCTTTTCTTTCTTTCTTTCTTTTTTTTTTTTTTTCAGTACTGGGTATTAAACCCAGAACATTTATTTTTATTTTTTTTTTATTTTTTTATTTTAAACCAAGAACATGTATTGGTACATTCTACATACAATGGTCACATTCATTACGTTAATTCTGTACCTATACATGATGTATCTTGGTTCTCCCCCCTCTTCCCCCTCCCCTCTGCACCCTCCCTCCCTATTTACAGCAGGTTCATTCATCATTTTCCATATTTTCCCATTCCCCTCTCTCCCCTGTTGCCTTTCTGCTTTTCCCCTTCTTTCCTTCTAGTACTCCTCTCCTCTGCACACCATCCTCCTTTTAT
>PVJO010027904.1:0-18970 GCA_004026905.1 Hystrix cristata
CCCTCCCAGCTCTTCTCCACTCTTCCCAAACAGCCGCGAGAGAGTGCTTGCCGCGGGATTGGTGCCATCACCTTTAGCTTTGACTCTAGCTATATTGCACTCGCCTGGGCTGTAGAAACTCCTTGTGTAAACTCTGTTCCCAAAATTGAACAGTAAATCCGAGGACTAAAGGAGGAATTTAGAAGACTGTGTTTTGAAAATAATTAGAAGAAACTCTTAGTGGATACCATGAAGGGAAGGAAGTCCAACATACTTTCTTTGCCTCTGCCTTGTACACATAGGTGCTGGGAGTGGGTGTATTGCTTCAAAGGAGATGAGTTCAAAAGAGCTCAGAAGAAAACTGGTCTTGCATTTGTTTCTCCGGGTCAGGTTTGAAGTCTGGGTCTAAGACAGGGAGAAGCTGGTAAAGCTGTTGATTAGCTTAGCTTCCTGGAGGGAGAGTCCTTCCCTGTCTATTTGCATCCCAACCTAATTAAACTACTACACTGGCACTAGGCAGGCACTTAGCCAGTGTCCAGTATGTACACTTGTTTGACAAATTCTTATGCATTTTACACACACATCTAGCACCTAACATCTCAGGAGTCAAATACGAACAAAGCGGATAAATTACTGTGTACACTGAAGGGAAAGACTGGGTTAAGGAAAGGAGCTCTTCAGTCTGACTTGTGTAGCTCAAGGTATGAGAGAAGCGTGTCTGAAGACACTGCAGTACTCCACTTCCGCTCTCCCTAAGCTGACTTTGCCAGCTGCCAGCCCCTTGTTCAGACCCGGGTCAGGCTCCTGGAGCTGTCACCAGGGGCCCTCAGGGGACTATCCCTCAGGCCGCGGAGGGTTCCCTGCACCTGCACATGTCTCATGCTCTGATCAGCTTCACATTTCACTTGTGTTTCCAAGGTCGGACTCTTCTTTCAAGACAGTGCCCTCAGTCAGTTTAGTTCACAGGCTACCCGGAAGGCGCCTCATGGAGTGAGTGCTTGCCTCATCTCCCTGGGACTAGATTATCCACCGAAGACTCTATGTGGCCAGCTTTGAAAGGGAGCCAGAAGCCAGGCTCTAGAGCCCCTGACCTGGGCCAGGGAGGGCGGGCAGCATGGGTTGAGAGCACACAGACCTCACAAGCTCGGCCACCAGCCTCTGTCGGCATCCATTTCCCAATCTGCTGATGTGGCTGGAAAGCATTAAGGATAGAGACGCCTTGGCCAGTAGTAAATGCTATTTTTTGTTGGTGTTAATATTATTACCAATCCTACTCAAGGGAATGACAACTCTGCATTCACTTAAATCACAGCCATTCCAGCCAAGAGTCACCCCCACGCCTAGCTTTAAGAGCAACTAAAATAAGAGGTTAAATGCTTACTAAATTTTTAAGTTGTGTTTTGTTTTTTTTTTTTTCCTACAGAACCTTCTCCCATCACCAGTGACCAAGAAGAAAGGACAGAGGAGCTGGGGAGGGAAAGGAGGATCCCAGGAAAACAGCCCAGCATCTGAGGATTCACCCAGGGGACTCACTAGTCCCTGCTCTTGTCTCACAGGCATCCTGTTAGAAAAATCAGCAGCTCTTTTGGATGCAATGTTTTTTATGCCACAGAGGTGCTGGAGGTGTCTTGACTTGAATCCTGGGCAGCAAAGTCCCCCTCCTCATGCACACCTCCATTCTCCCTGGCAAGCTCTCCTAGGCCATGATGTTTGCATCCTGTATGCAGCCAGTCTCCTGCACCATCTCCCAGGGTTCTGTGGAACTCATGTCTTCCTGCTCTTACTTGTAGTTGAGGGAGCAAAGCCTGATGTCCCCACATGCTTTCTTGCTGCCTGTCTGCTCCGAGCCCTGTGCTGGAGGTCAGTCTGAAATATGGGCATCTGCTGGGAAGCTGAGGAACTTCCCAGCAGTGCCTTGCTGGCCTCAGCTCATAGTATTGGGCACATTTGCCCAGAAATAAAGGAATGTCCTTGGAAGGCACACCTGGAGGCAAGTGCTTCTATCTGGAGAGCCACTTTTGGTGTGGGCAGAGGGGTGGACTCCTGGTTTGGCCGGGCTGTGTTGCCTTCCACCCTGAGCCCACATGGCTGGGTTCTCAGTTGCTACTTGTGTAATAGGAATTCAGGGTGAACTCCCACTGCTTGGGAGAAGCAGAGAGCCTGGTCCTATCTGGAAAGATGGGAGGTCCCCTGTATTCTGGGACTCTCTGAAGGCTGGAGCTTCACCATGATGGGACGGCCCTCCAGTAGGTGGCCATGGGCACTGTCCTGGTGGCCAATCATTTGGTCCTGGGTCTCGTCCCATGTGTGGCCTGTGGAGCAGACTGATGTCAGGGAGTCTCTGTGTATGTCATCAGGTCCTTCTGGAGCAGGTCACCCATGGAGCCCTCATGGTGTCCTCTAAAGAGCCCCTGTCACTGGGTTGAAGATCAGATATTTCTTCTACATCCTATGCATGTGAAGAAAGGGACATGGCATAGTGTGTTCCCTACAGAGTCCCTCATTTCCACTGAGTCCCTTCAGCAAAGGCAGGGATGTGGTGACCACATTGGAGACTAGATTGTGGCAGGGTCCACACATCCCCTTAAGGGTTTCGGGGCAGCACAGGGGTCTGCTTTGGAAGGTGCCCAGCATGTGGCCATGGTGAACTCACTGATGAATCTGAAGTCTGCGGCCATGACATTGAGGTCAGCATGCAAACCAGGTAACCAGGCTTTAGGTCTCTGTGAATGATACCTGCCAGTGGCTGCCCATACTGTGGATACTGGTAGACTTGGCTCCATGTCTCCTCTTTTGCGTGACCAGGCCCTGATGGGAGGTTGGCGCCACGCCGCTAATCCACGGGGTTCCTGTGGTGGTGCTAGTCTGGAGTGGTCGGCAGCAGCAGGGTCCAGGGCACAGTGGGACAGTCCGCTGATGTCACAGCCACGTGGATCCAGGCCTTGTGGAGCAGCAGCTGTCAGCAAGGGTCTCTCAGTGGCAGAGGTGGCTCCAGGTTGGGGAGCTGTGGACTCCCCAGTGACACCAACTGAATTCAGAAACACTATTGGGAGAGGCCCACAGGTGTAAATCCATGTCCCTTTTCAATGGAAATTGCTCATTTCCAAAGCTCAGACCAAAGCTTAGGCTTGGCATTCTTTGGACGGGGGAATGGTGCAATCTTCTGCTGGCCACGGCCAGAGGAATCTAGGCCACTGTCACTTCTGAGGAACAAGAGGCAGATACTGCACATTCTGGACTCTCCTGGGTCTCCAGGAGTAGCGACAGGATGGAGCCCTCCCGACCTGGGCCTGTGCCTTGCTGGTTTCAATGCAGCTGCTTCAGATCCGCCGCTTTGTAAACAGTGATGAGTCTGCTGAGGAGAAAGTGAGTGGAGCTGGCTGTGTGGGGCAGGTTCCTGCTGCCTTGGGCCACAGCTTGGTTGGACCCTGGCGAGAGCTGGATAATGGTGGTGGACACACTGGGGTGCAGGGCTGAGGCCTCCTCATGTCAGGTACCTGTGGAGGCTTCATGCCAACCCAGCTGTTAAGGTGTTGACAGCTAACTGTGAGGTTTTTTTTCTCCTTTGAAACCAGAGAATGAGGATGAGGAAAAAGAACTCCCACCGAGCAACAGGATGAGTAAAGACTCATTAAAACATCATTACTGCATTTTTTTCTGACTCACTTGGCTTCAAATTGGAGCAAACAGCCAAGTAATTTGCTTGCTCAAGGGCCTTCGTTTATGCTTTGATTAGGAAACATTTGGTGTAGAACATGAGGATTTGCCTTCAACTCTGGCTCCCTCCTTGCCTTGCCCTTCATTGAACTAGAAAATTGTGGAGTCAGGGATCAAATATGCACCATTTAGGTTCCTGCACGCAGGACCTGCATGTGACGAGCGCACCGCTCTGTCCCAGGCCTCAGAACAGCACTTGGCATGTAGTTTGTTCTCAGTCAGTATTACTTTCCACACTGCTTTGTTTCAAATTTCAAAACATGCATGCAAGGTCACACAGTTTGACCATTCCAGGATGAGTCACCCAACAGGAGTCCGCCGAAGTACTAACCCTGCGATGGCAGTCTGGCGTCCTGTGTACGTCCCCGGGACTGAGACATTCTCTCTTCCCCTGAACAAAGCTCTCTGGCTAGTGTGTTCCCTTGATAAAACTCTTGTTTTGTGTATGCTGATTTGCTCATGACCACTGACTTCAGTGCAGTATGTTTTCACATCTATGTCTTAAGCAGGAGAGAACTGTAGTCCCAGCAATAGGTCAAATTGTATTTTAACAAAGTCAAATGCTATTTCTAAATGAAAACCCTCATTTTCTCAATTGCTAGATACCCTCCAACTCATCACTTCTGGTGAATAAATTTTCTACAGTTAAAAGTATTCTCTAGTATGCACCATTCAGCATTCACAGAGACGCTGCTGCTTAGTACATGTCCAGTAAAATGTCACCTCACAGTAAATGTTTTCCTACAGCTTGAGAATTTTCTCTAGCCTGGGGTTGAATCTTCTCTACCTTTGGGATGCTAACGGAGGTTTCTACTTCATGTGAATACTCTGTTTAGTGAGCTGTTGCCTTGGCAAAACGTTCTCTACTCATTCGCCCTAAGCACAGGGTGTTTAGGATTCTCTATCGATCATTGCTCTGGTACAGGACATAAGATGAGAGTGCAGAAGCAAAAGAATTCTACTTGTGTTGGGGTGAAGTCAGAAAGAGAGCCCTGAAACCAGAGATCACGTGTGGCATCGGTAAGGTCCTGTCTGGCGGCTAGAGGATAAATTGAACCCCTTGGGACTGGCCATACCGGAAATCTTGGAACTGGTGTAAGGAAAAGAACATCACCTATACCCACAGTGAGCACCTAGCGTCACTTACCTTTGTTTTTTCTTCTGAAGAGGAACTTGGGGTCTACAGGTTCTCAGGCATAGGTGGGCTCAGGCGTGGCCTGGGGACGATCTGGAGGTGTGTTGTCATCGCGACTCTTGGGCCCAGTCCCCAGCTTTACTCTGGTGTGGTAAATCCAGGAGTCGTGTCCTGTCACCTTAATTGCAGTAGGGATGGAAAGGGCCACCATGTAGGAACCTTCCCACTGGGCTTTGCTTAAGGCCTTGACCAGCACCAGGGTCCCGGAACTGTTTGTCTCAAGGCTGGCAGGATTTGTTGGAACCAAGCTAAGGACCTTACTTCTCTCAAGCTCCCTCAGTCTCATGAACTAGGGTGTCATTTCCGAGGAAAGGCCTCCCATACAGAAGTTTAAAGGGAGACAGCCCCTGAAACCTGGCCCTGTTTCCGGCCGGTATAAGCACTACAGGTAGGAGCTGTTTCCAAGGGACCTTGCATTCTTGTGCCAGTTTGAGCAAGTGCTTTTGAATAGCCTATTAGCCTGTCTACCCGTCCCGATGATCGGAGCGGCCACTCACAGGCAGCTGCTACTCGAAGCCCGGGGCGCCTGAGACTCCCTGGGTGACTCTGTAGGGGAAGGTAGGCCCATTGCCACTTTGGAGGCTTTGTGGAACTCCAAACGTTGGAATAGTCTCATGCGCAAGGGCCCTGACTACTTCTCGCACCTTTGCAGTCTAGGTGGGAAAGGCTTCTATCCAACCATGTGGGAATCAGCCAGGCCTAAGAGGAGCTGCCTGTGTGGGCCTCCTGACAGTGGGTGAGATCGATCTGCCAGTCTTCTCCTAGACAACCGCCTTGAAGTTGTACTCCTGGCAGTTTTAGGGCATTTTGAGGGTTGGTCCTCAGACACACCTCACATCTTTTAACCACTTCTTGTGTCGCTTCATCTAGTCCTTCTCCCAGGAAGGACTTGGTAACTACAGTAAGGGTGTTTCTCTGTCCTAAAAGACAAGTATCATGCATACTCTTAAATTGTTTTCAGGCCAAGCCTCTTGGTGGAAAGAGGTGACCACCCTCCCTTAGAATGAAGGGCCCATCCTGGCTTTTGGCATGTAGACTTTCTCAGAATAAACAGGTGGGCTAGTAGGTGACAGACTAGTGGGCCACGAGAGGGGCACTCTAGCTGCTGAAGCAGCTGCTTTTGTCTCATCCTCATTTGCCACACATGTGGCGTGTCTATGTTCCTCATGAGCTGTTTCCCGTCCTCACTGTAATTCTCAGAACTCTCTTTTTCTCCTGGGTTTAGTGCCTCACTGAAGATGAACATCACATCTTCCCAAATGAGTCTGAAGAGAGATGCAACGCTCTCAAAGGCTTGGATGTGTCTACCAGGATCAGCTGTAAACCTTCCTAAATCTTAGTTTCTCCTAGCTCAGCATAAGTGAGTGGGACAAGTTTGTCTTTTCCTCTGATTGGAACCGAGGAGCATCAGGTTAGCCACTGAGGCATGGGACCTGACTGCAGGACGTGGGAGTGCAGAGACCCTATCTAGGAGACCCTTTGGGTTTTGTTTTTCCCTGTTGAGGCCCTAAAGTTGGGTCCCTCCCCACTGGGACAGGGGAAGGGATTGGTTCCAAAGCATCCTGTGACATCCACTCATGATTTCTGAGACTAAAGAATAATTGGACATAAGCCACTTTACCCTACTTTTTTTTTCCCCAGAACATGTCCAATTGCTGTATGGTAATTTATAGCCCCCTTTGCCACCCCCAGCTTGGCCACTTGTCTTGGTCACCTAGCAGGTATCCTAGCCAAGCCCTAGTACAGTAAAAATAAGGGCCTTCTTCCTCAAACTTTGGGGATTTAACTCTCTCCAGTGCTTACGCAGATATTACAGGCTGGGGATTTAGCTCAAGTGGTAGAGCGCTTGCCTAGTAAGTGCAAGGCCCCGAGTTCAATCCCCAGCAGCCACCCCCCAAAAAAGATATTCCAGGGGTGAACATGGTGTGATTGCTGATGACCCAGTCCCCATCTAGAGGGAGAGAAAGACTGAGTGTGAGGATCTCTTTACATTTTGGGCGTCCCCTAGTGTAAAGTCTTCCTTGGTTTCAAGGCTAAGATGTGGAGGAAAGCCTGTCTGGGCCTCAGCCTGCCCTGTTGTAGGCTTTTAGCTAGACATCTCTCCTCCTGTCTGATACCCCATCAGGGAGTCTAAGTACAGCCTCAGGTCCCCTCCCTGGCCCATACCACCATCAGGGTTCATCTGCATGAATTTAGGGCCAGTGTCTCTGGGAACTTGGACCAGCACTTTTGTAACCATTCTTATGTCCCCAGTAATGCTGGCTGTGCCATGTCTCAAATGCAGGGAGTCCCAAGAAGGCTCTTTCCTTTAAGGGGTCTAAGATAGCTGTTCAAGCCAGAGTCCGACATGAATGGGGTGTGTGTGTGTGGTTGTCTTATGTGTGTGGGGGAAACAGGAGCTGTAAAGGTCATATAAGGATGGCCCGGGTTTCTGAGCTTGTCCTTTAGTGTTATCCCAGGACCCTGAATCAAGAAACTCTAAAATACAGAGCAAGAGTGAGTCCCATGGCATACTGTTCTCTGTATCAATTTAAACCTTTTTTTGAGGTTATAAACCAACTTGTCAAGGATAGTGGGTTGTTGACAGAACAGATGGAAGGTGAGAGGGGGGAGATGGCAGGGTTCTAGCCAGGTCCTTGTTTAATGGCCCGATTATTCTTGGGTGAGCACTGGGGCAAACCTCACTGGAAAATCTCAGCATGTGGAGGGGATCTATCACCTCTGGGAACTGATAGAGACAGGTAATTGCCCAGAAGAAATCCCACCTTCAGGCCCTAAGACAAAGAGATCTCTGAGACATTTTGTGCTATCTAATAAGGTAATTTTTCTTGGCCGCTGTACTGGGCTAGATCTTACCCAAACCCACTCTGAATTTTTTATTTACTGGTATCTGTAATATACTTAAGAAACTCACAGATTAAAGCCTATCCCCATTGTCCAACAATCACAAATTACACGTTAGTGAAAGCACATTTATCAGTTTTTTCCCTCCCACACACGCACACACATGAACGATAAAAACCAGAGTGAGGAGGAGGGGGAGGGGGAGGAGGAAGAGGAGTAGGAGGAGGAGGAAATGAAGAAGTTGGGGGCTTTTCTGGGAGTAGGAGAGCGAGAGAGTGAGAGAGAAACAGTAAATCACTGGGTTCCTTCTTGGTTCAGGTCCACAGACTTTACCACGTCCCATGGATGGCAGCAACCATCTCCTGATTGGCCACTTGTGTCTTTGTAGCCCAGGACATGACTCCAGCCACCCGTAGAGGGAAGTCACAGGCTCAGGCAGACTTCGTTTATGCCCTTGGGATTAAACCGAAGGTTTGGAAAGGGAGGCTAATTCTTTCCTGAGCTGAATGTGGTTTGGCCCCTCAAGTGTGCTGTTTATGGTATCTCCCAGAAGTCAGTTCTTTCCACTGGGCCTCAGGTTCAGTTTCCGGTACCTGCTGGACAGGACACTGTGCTCGGGACTCTGGATGGGGGTTTCGTCCTTATGTGTGTCCTCTTGGGTGAGTGAAATTCTGAAGTTTCATCCGCCCTAGAGACAGGGCTATACATTTGTCATCTAAGATGACATTTCTGTCTTCGGTGCATTTGTAGACAAGGGCTCATTTCCTTATGAGCTCAACTTGAGAGTTCTAGTTGTTGGAATGGAGAGAAAGGCTGACTAAAACCGTTTTTAGGGTCTTTCCCCCCTTTTCTCTGATCTCTAGCAGAAACATGCCTCCAAAAAACAGGAAAGTATTAAATGACAGGCAAAGGTTGGACTAAAGATTAACAAACAGAAAGTTTTCTCCTCCAGTGCCCATGATGAATTAATGAGACAGTCTACCCCTGAGTCATCATTTTCAGCCCTGGAAGGCAAGAGCACAGACTCTCAAGAGCGAAGATTGCTTCCCCGCCAGCAGAAGATCAAACCAGAAGGGGAATTGAGGCAGTACAGGCTCCTCATTCCCCTCAAGTGTGGAGGTGGGATCAGGCCAGACTGTCCCAATGAAACCTGTTCTCCACGTCTTAAGATGGGCAGCCGCATGCTGAAGGAGTCCCATGTGTGTAAGAGGCAGTTTTATTCCCCATATAAGTTAGATTTTAATTTAAAATCCATTTTACAGCATTTTGCAAATTCACATTTTGGTTACAGTTTCAAAGTCCACCAGGTGGAGCTCTAACACGACTTTTCCCGCCTTCGCCGTCCAAGCTGCCTTGCTCTCTTTTTCCTCCCGGGCCGCCTCCTCCTGGCGTGTATCCGGCCAACAGAGGGACTCCGACTACAGCGAGTCTGCAGGAAAACCCCACGCTTGTTTACTGACTGCGTCCAGTCTCCCTTTAGGTGTTTCTTTGTCCTCCTTTGAGCCCCACATTGGGCACCAAGAGATGTCATAGGTGGTGAGAATAGATTTTATCTAGGGTTTGTAAGCTTTACATCAATTAAAAAACATTAGAGATATGAGGTTAGAAGGAGAGACAAAATCACTTTATTGGAAAGAGAAGAGAAATGACGAGATAGACGGCTACCTTGCCGGAGTAAGGTGGGGAGTCCGGAGCTGGTGCCTGAGGGTCTTTGTTAGCCTCCCGCTATATGGCAAGAAGGGGACTCTTCCCGCCGAGAATTGCTATAACTTGGTTGGCTATTTCAGGCTGTGAGACCCCCTATTGGGTCACTGTCCCTCTCCTCTGCCTATGTGCACATTGAACTCTTCCTCCAACTTCCTGTCCTTGCTAAGCCCAACAACCAAAAACATATTCACTCATTTGTCCTCAGACTGTGCAGTTTATCACGTCCCATGGTACACAGACTCCACAAGGGAATTAAGGGACATTATTGGGTGCTGAGACTCCTGTATATACACTGTATTTTTAAAAATTGGAGAAAACACGAAGTGAAAGAATAAAGCAAGTATTATGACCTACTAAGAACATTCTGAGAGTTTGCTGTGGTATATTACAATGTAAAATCATAATTAAAGAAAGAAAATTCTTTCTTCTGTATCCTCAGTGCCCTCATCACTGGTCCCCAAAATTATCATTTTAAAGGATGACCCTACTCTCGCCAATTGAGATTTAAACTCCTGTAAGAGATTCACAGAACTGAAAATAAAACAGTGTATTATTGTAAAAAAAAAAAAAGCATTGCAAAAAGAAAAATTTTCAACATGAATAAATCTGGAGATCATGCTAAAAAAATAACAAAGATGCGGAACAATAGGTATTTTATTATCTCACCCATATATGGATCTAAAAAACTTTGAACTAGCAGAAACCAAGATTAGAATGCTGGGTACCAGGGGTTGTGGTGGGAGAAAAGAAATGGACAGATGCTGGTCAGAGAAGAAAACTTATATAAGGTGAACTTGTGGGGAGCTAATGTACCGCTTGTACTATAGTTAACTGGCAGTACCGCTATAGTTTTAAAATGAAATTTGCTAGGATTAGATCTGAGTTTTCTCATCACACTGTATACAGCTATACTCGATATGATGGTAATTAAGTGTGGTGATAGATGTGTTATAGAATTTTACTATGCTAACAACTAACAATGTACATCAAATCAGCATATGTACACTATAAATAACTGGGAGAAGCTTATACAATGGCCACTCTTTTCATTATCTATGCACCTCTTGTCCATGCAAGCCTCTGCTACAATGTCATCTTCCTGTTTCAGGGCTCTTAGTACTGTTCATTGAAATTCTTGGTCTCTACTGAAAGAGCTTAAAGTTCTTTAGGGCCTATTTTATGAAAATAATTTCTAATGAGATTTATTTCCCCTAATGCATCTGCAAATGACAACTGCTGATAATGTATTACCTTAGCAAATCCCTTTTGTGTTTGCTAGGTGCTTTCCCTGTGTCTCTGGGCTTGAGTGCTGTGGGACCTGTGTTCTGCCTCTGTGCACATGAGAGCTATCTCAATGCAGAAATCTAAATGCTTATCTAATAAGTTACAGAAACTTTCTCATTGGTATCTGAACTAGCAAATTGGCATTTTCTCACTAGGCATAAGCATCCTTTGTAGGATGCAGCATGTCACACTTCCCTGACCCCTCCTCTCTGGACAACAATGAGATGGAGGGATGAAAACAGGTTATTCTCTTTTCTTTAAAATATTTATAGTCATATCTATTATCGATTTTTACTACACTAATGTGATTTTACATAATCTCAAGAGAATAATCCTTTGTGTTGTCACTTATTGGTGTAGCACATTTTATTACTGGGGAAACAAAATCTCTGGGGCAGACAAATCCTCCTGTAATATGGAACTGTGTGGTAATTGGCCTATCTTGCAATAAGACATGTTTGTGTTACTATTTCATTTGGCAAGAAATTCACTAGTTTCCATTTCTCTTGATGTAACTAACAAAACAGTCTGTCTTCATATAAGCAAGGCTTATTCAGGACTGTTCCCTTCATGAGAGCTTTTCATTCAAACCAGGTTCCAATTGGACTTGTGCTCTTGGGATCAAATTGCAACACTTACAATATGCTAAATCACTAAATCTCAACACTGTCAGTATACAAGGAGCTGAGAAATACTGCTTTTGGTTGTTTTGTTTTGTTTTGTTTTTTGTTTATTTGGGTTTTTTTGGTGCTGGGGATCGAACTCACAGCCTTGTGGTTGCTAGGCAAGCACTTGCTTTTGGTTGTTGAACCACATCTCTAGAATTTTTGTTTTGATTTTTGTACTGAGTCCCAGGCATCAGTTTTCAAGTCTTCTCAGTGATTCTAATGTACAAGCAGAAATGAGAAGCATCTTTTTTAAAAAAAATTTTTACCAAGAACATATATTAGTACATTACATAATGATCATAATCAACATGGTTATTTTGTACCTGTACGTGATACATCTTGGTTTTCCCCCCTCTTCCCCTCCCCTCCCTTCCATTCCCCCACGCTTCCCTATTTGCAACAGGTTTATTTACATTTTTCCATTTTTTTCACTTTCATCATACTTTTAACCTTCCTTCTTTTTCCACCTTTTCCCTATCTAGTTCTCCTCTCTTTTGAATACTATCTCTCTCTCTTTTTTTTTTAACATAATACCTATTATACTCCTTCATCCTTATTTACACTTATGGTTTCTCATATTAGAGAAACAATTCGATGTGTACTGATAAGTGTCTGATTTATTTCACTTGAGAAATTTTTATCTCACAATCTTTTCTTTAGATTTGGGACATCATGGCCCAATCATGCACAATCAAATGACTTAGAGTCTGATAGCTGTCTCAGGACCAAGCTGTCTTGCCTAACACTTCAGCTGTTATAAAGAATAGTTTATTTAGTTAGCTTATGAATAAGGCAGCTAGTTAGAGGAAGGGGCTGAGGTAGAGTTAGGTGACCAGCCATGTTGATAAAAGTAAAAATAGACCATGAACTGGGACTTTCGACTCAGGATGAACATTCTTGGGCAACATGAAATGGGGCCTCCTCCCTACTAAGAGGACGTACAGCCACTCCCCTCTAAACTCCTAATTTCTGAGGAATTTAACATACAAAATAACCAGGTTTTCTTTTAAATCCTAGTTTCCTATAAACCCTGCATGCTGAGGAACTGGGTTAGAAGCCTGAATTCCAATTGGTCATTTTAACGCCACAGAGCCACCTGTGATAGGTGGCCACTAAATGATTAAGCAATTCCTGTGCTCTGTTTCTCTATAATTAGCTCTGGATTGAGAGGCCATGCAGCCACCCACTGGAGACCCTTCCTGGAAATCCAGGAGCTATTCTTCTCCTTACTTCCAACAGAACTCACTTAACTTCCTCCTTTAGTTTGCTAGTTCATTCCTCGATGCTGTGAGACCACAGACTCAGCACATCTGACATCTATCAGGGTGACAGATACTTTCCCCATCACACTGTAATTGCTGCTTCTCATGACCACATATGTCTTTTAGAATATCTGTGCTTTCGAAAGCCCTGCCCTACAGCAAGGACATAAGCAACCAAACTCCACAACTCATAGTCTTTTACGAATGGATTCATCTATGTAAGATCAGATTCTAGATCATATTTGTATAACTACTGTGCAACCTCATCTTTCAAGACCTAGTGCACAATTGTGCTAAGCCATTTACTTTGGCTGAAATTGTATCTGCTCTTATAGTCTATAATGTCTTGTAGGACTTTTTTCTTAGTTTATTGAAACACATTTTACAGAATTTCTCCTCTGGGGAAGATCACTTTGCATGACTAAAAGTCACCAAGTAAACTTTGGAAACCTCAAGGAGGCACAAAAAAATTCAGCCAAAGATACAAAGTCTCAAGAAACTATATTGTCTAATTCAGACTTGGTCACAAAAAAAGGCCAAAATCATCATAATATTGAAAACGTAGACTTTTAGTGTCAGATCTGACAATTAAAGAATTTGAAAATTGTTATTTTCATCTTCACAACAAGAAAGAAGTTTAAAAGAAAAAAAGAACTGAAAATAAATGGTCTTTCTAGGTCCATGAAAAAACTGAAGTCACAGGACAAATCACAGAACCAGTCTTGGGCTTTTGTAACAACCCTCAGGAGAATTAACTACAATCTGGCTTTCAAGGTTATGCCCCCAATTGACCTAATGACCCTCTGCTAGGCCCTATCTCATAACTGCTCCAATTTCCAGTACTTCCACACTAAAGACCAAACTCCCAACACATGAAGAGAATACAAACCATGTCCAAACCATGTTGACGCATGAGGGCAACGGGCATTTCAGGTTCTTTATTCACGCAGGCAATGAATTGCAGACGTGAATTTTAGGGCATTAAGGAGGTTTAAGTAACAAAAGGGAGACTAGTTTTGCCAGGTGAATGAAATAACCAGCCGCTGCCACAGTGAGAGAATCTAAAAAGGAGTGGGAGGCAAGGGAGCTAAAGATGGAGCATGGGTTGGGGTCAGGGGCAAAGGGGGTTAGGAGAGCAAAAGAACAAGAGACAAGAGAGCGAGCTCCTGCCATTCACATTTTTCTGGATTCTGTTCTCGTGAGAGTTTCCCGATCTTGTGAGAAGAGGGGTGATTAGAATTTCAAGCCCCAGGCTGACTTCAGGTGGGGGGGCTCTCCCCCTACATCATGTCCATCTTCCCAGCCAGGTCAAGCCACACCCTATTCCTATCTCAATCTCACCAAGTAAAAATTATCACAAAGAGCTTTCATACTCTAGTGAAGATCTGGAAACGTGGGCTTTCTTAGCCCTGTGGGATTTCATGTGGCATCTTACTCCAAATTCCTATTGCTTAACTGAACTTGCTCCCCTCAAAAAAAAAAAATGCACATCCTAAAAAGTCATCCCAGCATCACATTTCCTTTAGGACAGAGTAAGATTATGAAGGAAACTGCAGGGCTGGTAGTTCAGTGGCAGAGTTCTTGCCCAGTATGTCCCGATCCTTGAGTCTGATCCCCAAAAGTAACTGCAAAAGAAAGAAAAGGAAGCAAGGAAGGAAAGGAGGAGGATGGGAGAGAGGGAGGAAGGAAGGAGAAAGAGAGAGAAGAAACATGAGTCTTCTTCATAGAGAATATGGAGGTGAAAGGGCGTGGATCAAAATAAAGGTGATCCTGGTCGGCTTTAGCTCAAGCGGTTACTTCCTCACGCTGGACTCTTCATCCACCAAAATAAAGGTGATCCAAAATGACATAATGTCTATTTTTGTATATCAGAGGGTGATGCCAATTTACAAGTGTGTACACAGAGACAGTGAACACCATCCAGGGAGAGGAATGGAATATGCTGCATGTGCCTGCAAAGAGGAAGTATGCAGGAAGCGGCTTTGCTAACAGGTTGAGAGAAGGGGGATTTTTCAAGACGAAATCATGGTCAGCACTCGGAACAAGGGGCGTTCAGGGTCTTCTGCTTCATGATTGCTCCCCAGAGCAGGAGCTGACCACTATAACAAGTAGAAACAGGTGGTTGGTGTGGTGGTTGTGAGGATGGTGGGAGATTGAGCCCCCTGCGATACTGAGAGTTAGACACTGGACAAAGTACTAAATGGGATTTAAAAGGAATTTGGACCAGGCCAGTGAGTGGATCATGAGGGACAATATGAACTGAAAATTGGTCCTATAACAGCAGTACCCTGAAGGAGAAATCAAGAGGTGCCCTGATACCAGACAATCCAGAGACAGGGCAGCAAGAGGAGAAAGGACCCCAGCTCTGTGAGATGGCTGCGTCTTCTGCTGTCTCACATAGCACATCACTTAGAATCATGAAAAATGGTAGTTGCTCCATGAAGATTGTCACATGAAGGAACAAATGTCCATTCTGGCCAGAGAGTTCTTAGCAACGTGTTAAAATTCTTTACAGAATTTTGAAATACAAATGACTGGGGCTCACTCACCCTGGGAGATCCTGATGCAGTAAGCTAAAGTTGCAACTTTCAAGCAATACCCTCAATTCCAAAATATGGTGATTTTGCTCTACACTAGCAATGTCAAGTTTCTTCATGACCCTCCCTACTTACTATGTGACCCAGTCTCTTAATCCTCTTTCCTTCCCAAAGCACAGGAAGGGATTTCCTTTGATGCTTCTGTTCCAGAGTGAAGGCAATTGCTAAACGATCTCATTAATCATGAGAAGTTGTCATGGAAAAAGGAAACAGTAAAAGGCCTCTATGCCCAGGACATCTTGCCTAGACAGATTTTTTTAGAAGTTGAACTTAGGAAATGCTGAGCTATATTCAATGACCCTTCCTTTTTTGTTTTACTTTCTTATTTTGAGACAAGGTCTATTAAATTTCCCAGGCTACCCAAGAGCATACAATCCTCTTGCCCCAGCTGACAAGGAGTTGGGATTACAGGTGTGGACTGCTGTGGCTGGAGGGACAGATTTTCATATATTTTTCTGAAAGCAGTTCTGAGAGATTGCTTTATCTACATAATAAGACAACATTTGTTTAAGTGGATTCTTCTGTTACCCCACCATAGCTTGTTGTCACCACTGTCTGGGAAGTCCAAATTCATAGCCCATTCAAGTCTCTATTCCTCTCTGTACCTCAGGAAGTTATATAAGCTTCAACTATCTGACCCTTCTTAGAAGTTCTGACCTTGTGTGTGACTATGCTGTGACTTTTCTCCCATGACTATTAGTAAACCTATGTTTTTTTTTTCCTATTTAATCTTTCTATTGTTGGTCCACTCCAGGGAAATTTTCTAGGGCAAAGCGGATGTTATCCCACATTGATAAGAAATATTTTCGACTTCTTACACTGTCTAAAAGCAAAGGTAACATAATCTACTTATGAACCCTTCATGCGTCTATGAATATTTGTATTATTTGCCTGTCCAAAATCACAGTTTCCATGCTAACTAGAAGACAATGAAGAAAACATGGAGTAAGTGCAAATCAAACTCACCAACAAGTACTATGCTGATGACTTCCCTTCCATTTAAACATTCAGTAAGTTTTTAATACCCATCAGAAATATCCTGTCATGTTACTATGGGAATGTTCAGAAAAGTCAAATTCATAGCCCAGTCAGACAGAAAAAACAAAACAAAACAAAACAACTTCAGTGTTTTTCCTTTAGCTGCAGAAACCCACCCAAAAGCACTGCATTTCCAGAACAGGACAGAAAAATTAGGTTTCAGTCTTGAGAATGAAATCTTTCATTAAATTATTAGAATCAAGAAGAATTGGGAAAGTGCCAAACAAGTGCCAGAGACCATCTGCCTCAGGGTTCAACAGGAGATGGTGAGCTTCAGAGGGTCGATTTGAGATAGAGGGTAAGGCTGCCTGTCACTCATCAGATTGTCCGATGCAAACATCAAGAAGCCAATGTCCAAATAACAAGCACCACCTCTCAGCAACTATTGTGTAATAACAACATCCAACATCCCATGCATTGTGAGCAGCAAGGATTGTGTTTCTACAGTTTCTATGGACCTGAGAGGTAGACTCTATGGACTGGACATAAATGACAAAAGGGTTCAGTGAGCAGTAAGGGAAGATAAAAGTCTTTTTTCCTTCTTTTCAATGCAAGTTCCCTGAGCAATTCAACAGACAAGAGAGAGATTATCAAGAGAAATCTTGAAGGAATCTAACCACCCCACACCCAGCAAAGCTGCAACTGGGGACTCAACATTATCTGCCCTGCAGCTGATAGTAGCCACTACTCCCTGCACTTGCCCAAGCCTCGTCCTTGGCCAAAAACTACCACCTGCGCTCTCTCAAGCCTTGTTCTTGGCAGGTAGCCACAACCACCTTTCACTGAACTCCCCCCTCAGGACCCTACAAAAGCCCCCACAGCCTGTATGAGGGTTGCTAGTCTGGTCTCTAGCACCAGAGCGGTTCCCCTCAGGTTTGTTCTGAAATAAACTTGTCCTGTTGAGCTTCTATCTCTGTTTCTTTTCCTTTTTCCTAATAAAAACAAACAGGTTTATTAACATGTTCACTGTATACTCACACAAGAGTACTCATAGATGGGTAACTCAAAGAGATTGCTAGTCTGTGCACTGCTCCCAATGTCTAGCCAGAGATGGCGAACCCCTTAGTGCTTTCAGCGACACAAACAACCCACTGCATACACGTGCCATAGACTCACCCCCAGTAGCTCGGCTCTAGACTCAGAACTACATACAGGCTAGATCAACTTCCCACATACACTCTTACAGTATCCTGCCTCTAAATCTTAGCCCCGTGTGATCCCAGCCACTCCCCGCCACAGGACAGCGGCGGAGAACCTATGGCACGCCGCAGCAGGCACACGGAGCCCTCTCTCTCGGCATGTGTGAGTTGTTTTTTCTAAACTAAAACCCCAGTGTTTTGGTTTAATTACAGTGTTGGCACTTTGCAACAAGTAAGTGGGTTTGGGGATGCAGTTTGGGCGCTCGGTCTCTGAAAGGTTCGCCATCACTGCGCTCGGATAATCTCCGGGCCGGCTCTTCAGGAGTCCTTTGCAGTGCTGCTCAGCACACCCAGTTGAGTATTTCAGGCCTCTGGGCACTGGTCTGATTGTCCTGTCAAAAAGCTGGAGTGACCGCTAAAGCCACACATGCTGTTAGCTGTGTGCAAGTGGCTGAAGGGTTGTCTTGATTTCCTCATCTGTTAAAACAGGCATAATTCTACATGAGTTTGCAGGACTGTTGGGAAGATTAAAAGAGACACATACGTGTCACCTCCAGGGTAAGGCACAGCATCTGGCAACTGCTTGTCTCATCTCTTCCTCTGATGTGCGAGTGCCTAGAGGCAAGTGTTTCCTCCTACTCAATCATATTTTTTTAATCTCTTGAAATGCCTAATACAGTTCCTCTTACAAATAAGAACCTAGTAAAAATGTCTAGATGCGAGTTACACTTGTAGATTAGATACTGTTTTAATTTGCCTTGCCTTTCGTAATTTCATTTTCCTCTTCAGCTTACAGAATCAATAAATTCTGGGCTCACTGGTGCCTTCAGTTGTGATGGGACCTGTACTTCGGCCTCATTTTGTGGCTCCAACTCCTGGTCTTGCTTACTAACCTTACATTTCTATCTTTGTTTTAATTTTTTAAATTTTGCAGTAACTTCAACTTGGATGAGTCTTTTCTCCCAGGCTAGTGATCTGCATTTACATGGAATTGAAGCTTTCCTGAACATCAGAAGTAGGGTGAATTATATTATAAGAGGGAAAATACTCACAAACCAACAACTCAGTTAAGAATACAAAATAAATAGTTCTTCCTCGGCCCAGCATCACCGGAGTGCTCAAGTATCACAACCCTCCCCACTTTTTAAAAATTTTTGAGAACATCATCCAAAATCACCACGTAAAGCAAGATAATGGTGGCCCCTGTCAGAAATCCCCAAAGGGAGCAAAGTAGGCCTCGGCGTTGCAGATGACAGGTGCTGGGCTTGGACTGAGAGCACTGTGTGCTTGGTTGTGGAATGAGTCTTCAGGTTTCTCTTCATGAATGATTCACATTGTTCCTCTTCATTTGCTGAATTAGCACAGTGCTCCCCTGCCTTGTCCCCAAGAAACATTGAGCCTTTTCCATGGGCAACCATCAGGGTCTCGCAACCATCATTCCTGGGGATGCTGAGCACCAGGGGAGTGGAGAACTGAGTCTGGGGGACCCACGCCTGGTCTCGGCCTCTTTCCCAAAACAAGAAGCTTCTTCAACCCCAGT
>PVJO010027905.1:0-18984 GCA_004026905.1 Hystrix cristata
GTCCTAAAGCGCCCTCGGTGCCTAAGAACATACGCTGGAGTAAACACGTCGTTTGGTTTTTAGATTTAAAAGCAACAACAGCAACACCCTGCTTCTGTCGCGCTTGTGCATTCACCCGGTCACTTCACACAAAAGCCTTAAGAACTGTGGCTTTGGAAGACAGGGAGACGGAGGCCAAGAGGGGCCACGACTGGCACAGCGCCCCGTGGCCAGGCCTTTGACTTGGGCCGTGGCAGGCCCGCGGCGGGCCTCACTCCCCGCGGCAAGGACGTCATCTGTGAAAGGCCTTCGAGACAGGACAACCCTTCCACCCTCTTGAAGCACTTTCAAGAGATCTCTGCAGGCACCTCTTGACTCTCGAGATGAGCACTGTGACCAGCACTTACAAATGTACCCCTCTGACATCAGGACTTTCTTGGACCACGCTAGAGGGTCTCTACCTGGCCCCGGGACTTCGGGAACCCCAACAGGGACCCATGACACCCGCCGAACAGGATCTTGGGACACCGAGAACCAAGAAAGACGAAGCTCCTACTCTGCCTTAATCACGGTGTCTCCGTGCTTATTTAGTTGTCCTCAGCCCCTCATTCAGAGGACTTAAAGGATTAAACAAATTAGCATGTATTTGCTAACACGGAGGCGAACCCGGCGGGTCCCGAAGGACTGCCCCACATTAGCAGCACGGGGACAGGTTTCCAGGAAAGTGGCCATTTGGAAGCATGTTGTCAAATGGAAGAGCTGCCACAGTCTCGCCGGCTGGCTCGGAGAGGAGAAGTGGAGCGGCGCAGTGAACACGGGCAGGCTTTTCTCTGAAGGAAAACAAGCGCAGCCCCTAAACGCTTAGCTGCTTTCTCCCTGCACTTCCCCTGGCTGAGGACAAGCCAGAGTGACCCTCTCGCGCTTATCAGTTCGCCTCCACCAATAGCACCCAGCTGCGCTCTCTGAATAGCGGTCAAGGCCATCTACCTCCTACCCAAATCCACCTCCTGGTTCTCAGCACAGAGCCGACCTCCTTGGGAAAGAGAGACCATCAGATCTGGATTCCCACCTCGCTCCTCACAGGACTTTCCCATCACACACACACGCCCAGAGGCCCTTCGAGAAGGGGCTGCCCTTCTCTGTGTCCAGGGAATGCCCATCTCCTTGTGTCGCTTTGCCTCATGGACTCTACTACATCAATTCGTTTCTCTTTTGCTACATAGATCTTATTTTGAATTGTGGAATACATATGCACGGAAAGCATATTGTGATTGTTAGGATGCAGGGTCAACTTGCTTGGCTTGGGATCCGCCTGGGAGACAGGTGGAGCATACTTCTGGGTGTGTCTGGTGGGTCAGGGAGGTGCAGCTTTGGGGGTCCGTGTCTGGTCCCTCTCCCCTCCCTATCTGGCACTGTCCCCCTGCCCTGCCTCCCAGACACCATGAACTGAGGAGCTTTGCTCCACCATTTCCTTCCGCTGTGATGTTCCTGCCTTGGAGCCAGCTGACCATGGACTGACTCCCCAGAAATTGTGAGTCAAAGAAAAATCTCTCCTCCTTTAAATCAAGGGTGTCAGGAACTGTGTCTGGCAATGAGAATGCTAATACACATATAAACATATCTGTTCAAAGGAAATATAATGAAAGGACAGCACATGTGTGCCCACTGCCCAAGTGGAGAGCATTCTTGGCAATTTCCCGTGTGTTTTGTGCCCATCTGTGGCACATCGCTCTTCCTCCACTCCATGGTGAACTCTGCCTTTTTCTAGGGTTTCAGCAGCTGTGTGTACACTCCAGCAACACAGCCTGGAGTTTGCCGCACTTTAAATTTTATAGAAATGTAACCATACTGATTACATTCAGGGACTCGTTTTTTGTCTCAGTGTTGTGCTTTAGAGGTTCATTCATTTTGCTGTATACAGCATGTGTCTTTCTTTTCACTTCTCTTGACTGTTTAATCCACAGCGTTCCTTCATTTTATTTCTGTAGAATATTCCATGACATGACTAATCCACAAGTTACTCGTCATGTTACTGTTGTTGGATATTTGGGCTGTTTTCCGCTTTTTGTTACAGTGGTATTATGAACATTCTTAGAATTAGAATCACATCCTGGTTGTATGAGGATCTCTCTAGGATGGATTTCAAAATGCTACTTCCCCTATTATAGAAGAACTCCTCCACTTTCATGATCATACACTAATGGCTTTCAAAAATTTCTGAACACAAGTCACACTTGGAAATACATTTCACAACACAACCCGAGAAGATGAATAGAACAATACAAATTTTCCTACTAGCAACCCAAAGTGTTAACAAAATAATAGATGAACTTACTATGAGTCATACATTCTAGTGTTTTCTATTTCCATTCTGTTCTGTTTAATGTTATCATATCCCATTAGTTTATTTTCTTAAACAAATGCTGGTTCATTCCCATCTTACCTGACACCGATCAGGAGAAGCTACGCGCTGCCTTAGGACACGTTCCTGGGACAGGCCATGGAGGTGCACGTGCCCAGTTCTCGGGGTAGTGACAAACTATCAACAAACTATCTCAATGATGCACTCTCCTCGGTCTGTACTCCCACTAACAGAAAACGGAGCCTCGGCCTTGCTAACCCCACAACTGTAGCTCGGCCTTGCTAACCCCACAACTGTAGTGTCTTTCCCAATTTGCTGGTATTAGGTGATATTTCATTGTGGTTTTAATTCATACTGGTTACTAATGAAATACAGCTTTTCTTCCTGTGTTACAGGCCATTTGTGTTTCCTTTTCCATAAAACACCTCTTTATATATCTGGTTACTTTTCTTTTAGGGTAGCTACATCTTAGATATTCATGAAAGTCATATTTTCTGTGTACCAACCCTTTGTTGGAAACGAGTGGTAAGTCTCTTCTCCCACGTCTGTCTTTTGACTCTGTTGTCTCGTGCACTGTGGTCGTGGACTATGAGTGCACGGACGGGTGATGTTTCCTGTGCACTTTGGATTCCCGTTTAATGTGGTGAGATTCTTCCTGCACCAGGAGGCTGGCTCTGTGTGAGGTCCGCACTTGCTCTCGGCCGAGCGCTCCACATGCACACTTTCACTTTTGACTCCATCCCCCAAAGGCTGGTTTTCAAATACAGCACCAAGTTCTGGGACCAGTTTCATTCCGTCCGTCCACCGCGGACCAAGCGCGCGGGCCGAGGGGTCTGCTCGGGGCCCGATCCGACCTGAGCGGCTGCTGCGGTCATGTGGGCTTCTCAGCGAGCCTTCCCGGCCGGACGCGAGCCCCTCCGCGCCCTGCTCCTCTCCCGGCTCTCACCCTTCTTCCCTTACATACATTTTGGAATCACCTTTGTGATTTTCTCTCACAACTCACCTTGATTTTGACTGGAATCCTTCTGAAACTACCAATGAGTGTAGTGACCCCGTCACCACACGGAGTTTTCCTATTCAAGCCACACTCCTGCCCCGACTGAGGCGATCTTTGATGATGGTCTGCAAGCTCGTTTTCACATGTTCCAGAAGGCGCCGGGAAAAGGCAGCCGGCCGCTTCTGGAGAATAGAAAGACCCGACTTTGCTATGCTGATACCACATCCAGCCACTGCGCGCGGCCCTCCCCTGGCTAAGGGATTCATCCACAGACCTTTCAGAATCGCCGGGCCTCATGACGCTATTTGTTCGTATTTCTGAGTTGTTATCTTTTGTTTTTGTTACCTCGGATCAGTGGCCTCGATATCAGTGCATGCGGCTGTCAGCTGTTCTGTTTTCCCAATTCTAAAAGGACATGTCCAGTATTTCCTCATAAATCAGAGCTGCTGCAAGTTTTTTCATTTTATGAAGGAATAAAAAACATTTTATAACCAAATAATAAAAGAACAATAGTTATTATACTGTGTGTCATTATCTCCACAGTAGTTACTGCTGTAGGTTTTCATAGTTGCCCTTATAAAATTGAGAAAGTTCCTTTCTACAGAAAGAGTTTTAAAGTTACTTTTGTTGCTATTTTGATGATTCTTTTTTGTGGCTCCTCTTCTTGTGTATTCCAAAGACATTTAATAGCACTATTGAACTGACATACAGTCAACAGCTCGTACCCAGTAGATCTCTGATGTATTTTGACGTAAGTGCATCTGAAAACCATCATGACAAGCAAATCAAAGGACATATCCATTACCCTGGAGATTCTTCCGGAGCCCTTTGTAATCCGCCCTTCAGAATGTCCCTGCCCAGCCCGCACCGACGTCCCGAACAACCACTGCATCTTATCACAGTAGATTTCCTCATGTTTTCTAGACAAGTACATAATAAAACCATCCAGTGTGCATTCCCCTTTAGCCTGGCCCCTTTTGCTCAGTGTGCTTATTCTGTGGTCCGTTTGTGCTGTGGATCTGTGGTACATTCATCTTCACTGCTGAGTAGTACTCCATTGTGTGATACACAAAAACATGTCCCCCTTCATCTGCTGATGCACATTTGGATCATTTTCAGGTTTGGGCTGTTGCATAAAGATCCTTAAAACATCTTTTGGGGTGTGGTCAGTTTGGTCCCCTTTGTCTTGCTCACAAGCTGTGCTTTGTGCACCCACAGAAGTGATGATTCTTGGCCTGTTTCTGTCCCATGAGCGAGGCCAGGCCCTTTGAGTCTGCGCCTGGTCCCTAGTTAGGAGGCTTTCCCTCCTCTGGCAGGAGCAGGGATGATTCCAACCCCTGAGCCTGGCGACTGAGTCCTGGGACCCCGTGTGGGGCTCGGCCCGTGTGCATGCAGCCGCAAACACGTGGGGACCCTGCACCCCTCCAGCTCCTGCCCCCTCAGCCTCCCTTGACCTCCCTCGACCTCTGCTCCAGCTGGCGGCTCTGAGCTGGGGCTGGAATTTCTCCCCAGAGGACCCGGAGGGCCCACGGGAGCCGCCGGGCTCGCTCCATCCTCTCCGTGGTTTCCTGAGGCCCAGAGTCTGAAATCCATCCTTTCTTTTTGGTCGTTCCTAGAGGGGACCAGAGCGGCCCTGCTGCACCATGGCGGCTGCCAGGCCGAGTCCCGACTTGAAGCCTGACTCAGATCCTGTGCCAGCTGCAGGCCGCCCTGAGAAGTGTGGTCAATCCTGGAGTCTGACTGTGTTTGCGCCTTTCCGTCCCGCGGGAGCACCGCCGGCTAAGGCAGCTTTAAATTTACCCATCACTCAAGTCCACGGGCGGGGATGCGGCTTCCCGCCTCAGGCAGCCGGCTCAGCTCCTCTGCCCTCCACCGAGGGAGAGGAGCTGGTGCCCTGACTCTGCTCGTACCTGAGTCTCCTTCCCCATCAGAATCTCATCTTTACTTCAGACTCTTCTACTGGCTCCTTCTCACCAGCCAGAGTATATTCAAGTATCTATCATCTTAACAAGTACCTGCTCCAGCCAGGCCCGGAGGTGCGCACCTGTAATGCCAACACTCCGGGAGACTGAGGCAGGAAGATCAGAAGTTCAAGTCCAGCCTGGGCAACTTGGGGACTTAGTGAGACCCTGTCTCAAAATAACAAATTAAAAGGGGTCAGTGATATAGATCAGTGTGAAGGCAACTTCCTGTAGCCGGGTTCAATCCCTGGTGCAGAAGGGAGGGAGGGAGGGAGGAGAGAAGGGCCTGCTACCAGTCATCGACCCCAACAGCCAACTTCCTCCTTCTCTGGGGAAAACCCTTGTATGGTGCTGCCCACCGCAATGCCCCCCGCACCAGCCTGCCTTGCGTTTAAACAGGGCCCCTGGATCCGCTGTGGCCAGGCCTGGTGCAATTCCTGGGAAGGCTGTTTGGAGCTGATTCAGTGGAGAGCGCCCCACTCTGTTCTTCCATGTTCCCTCCATTTTCTGTCCTGAAAGACGTGTGTGGCGACCGGAGCTTTGGCATCCGAACTGGAAGCAGAGGTGACTGGGGCTTGGGAGGGCGCGCGGCTCAGAGGCCAGAATGTAGGTCCCTCCCAACCACTCGGATGGGGCAGCCGGAGCAGCTCCCTCTGGACTTCCTTCCCAAGCAGGCAGTCAGCCATGTGCTCATGTGTCTGTTATGCTGGGGTGTGAGGGGGTGTCTGACCAGTTCCGAAACCCTGTTGTCCTGGGTTCTTCCCTCGTCCCTGACCCCAACGGCAAACAAACATGCTTCCTTTGACCCTTAAATATCTCTCAAACCTTCCCTTCCCTCTAGTCTCAGGCCGCCAGAGTCAAAGTTCAAGACTTGCACATTTTTCGCTTAGGTGAACACAGGAGCTGTTGAAGTGAGTTTTCTAAAACCCAAGCTCATCTCGTGTCCTTCAAACTCTGCCCAAGGTCATTGCCCACAGACTACAGTCACGCCTTGGGCATTGTGTCCTGGCCTTCACGGCCCCGTCCTGACTTCTTTGGCCCCCCGTTGGTCAGACTTACTTGCCAGGGACATGCACAATGGTGTGTAGCTGTGTACACACTGTGCTTCTGTGCTTCCCTTTGCTCACTGGTCAAATCTTTTGCATTTTAAATTCCACTTCCTGGATTCGTTCCTCTCGTGAGTTTTCCTTGACGTCTTCCATCCCTCCCCTGCATTTCCTCCTAAAACATGAGCTACATAAATGAAAATACCTTTTGAGGCAATTAATAAGTAAAACATAGTAAGTCAAAGGGCTCTCAAGAAAGAATGTTTTCTCTCAAAGCTGAAGAGTTGCCTACTAGTGTTTAACCACACTTCACACAGACAAAAAAAATCACCAGTAAAGCGAACAGCCAGGCGAGCAGGGTGAGGCGGGAGGGACGAGGCCGCCGTGATGCGACAGACTTCGCCCTGATCCTGCCCACAGCGCGACGAGATTGCGTTGTGAGGCTCCAAGCATGTCTGTGAGGGTTCCAGGGCGCCACACGGGCTGGGAGACAGGAACTCGAGAGACCCGGAGGGCAAGGCGTTGCTGGGAAATTCACCTTCCAAGTAGGAAAAACGGGATTTCCTCGCTCAGCGTGAGCTCGGCACACCGCTGCCTGCGCGGCGACATGGCTCGGGAGGGACGACGCCCGAGGGTTTGCAGGAGCCCTCGTGGCTGCGGAAATCTGAGCTGTGCAGCTCTGTGTGGCCTCATTTTTCACCCAGAGGAGGGGTGAACTCTGGCTCGACCCCCAGGCCTCGATCCGTATCCCCACACAGTTGAACTCGGTGTGGGCACAGTTTATATGTGCACAGGTGTCTTTGAGGGCAGATTTCCTCCGGCCAGAGACAGGCGAGCTCGCGGCCTCCCTCCCGTGCACACAGGCGTTTAATTAGGCTGTGCCCTCTGTCTGCTTTCCTCATTAAAGCCAAGGATTCTCTTTGAGAATGTGGGGGGTCTTCCTGGCTCCAACCGCTGTTCCCAAACATTCTTTGGCCTCTTTGTGCTTAATAATTGGGTTTTAAAGCCTACTTTGTATTGCTGTGTGCATGCACACGTGCATGCGTGTGTGTGTCTGTGTGTGCACCATATGCAGGGATACAGGAGAGGAAAAGAAGAAAGGAGTCTTCGAGGACTGGCAATATTTTAAAAGTAAACTCACAAGGCCATTTATAGTTTTAAAAAAAGGTGGCAAAACTTGCAAAAGGAAAAGTCCCAAAATATAATTAAGATTCTCACTAAATCCCTTTAGCTGACAATAAAACCAGATTACACCCCAGCACAGGGTCCATCTCTAGATGATTTCCTGGAATTCTCCACATACCTTTACTGTGTCCATCTGACTTGCAGCTGTTTTAATTTACTGTTGCAGAAAGGTTGAAATCAACTTTGCTAACATTTAGTTTACTCCTGACTTCACATAGGCTTAGATCTCCCCAAGGAGACCCTGTGAACTTGGTATCAGCCGCACCCTATTCTTAGATATTAGGAAATGTATCACGAGGAAAAGAATTACAAAAGAATCACTGTGGCTCTGATACATTACAAACATTTCCCTTCCTTTTGCTACCAAGCACACAGTTAGCGCATGTGTATTATACATAAGGTCTTAGGTATAATAGGTAAGAGGTGTTTTCAAACCCAATTTTGCTATTAAACTAACAATTAGCTTCTCTATGCTAACTTTTCTTGTTGGTAAAAATGGAGACAATAAAATCTTGAGGCTTCCTATGCAAATATTTTTAGAGCGATTGGCTACCCAATAGAGTGATGACCAGTGCTAACCCCACTTTCACTCGGTGACGTGCTCGTTATATTAATGGCCCCTTTAATCTGTGTAACATTTTATTTCTAAATTTTTCTTTGAACCTCTCTTGGAAGAACCCTAACATCTTTATGTAAGAATAACAGACTTGGACCACCTGAAATAACAAAAGTAGAGGGTTTTTCTGAGGGGATCTGTTTATTCTGGAATGCCATGAAAGAAGGTGGCCAACTCAGCAGATCCGAGCTTCAGAGGCGTTGGGCTTGACCAGCCGGGGAGCTGACCGGCGCTCATGGCAGCGTACAAACGCGAAGTTAACGACCGGCCGGCGGGTGTCGGGAAGCTGCACGGGGCTAGAAAGAGCAACTCCCCAGTTCTGGATGGGCTCTCCTTCCACCTCCTCACTTGGTATCTCAACTGTACGGTGAATGCTGTACAGCCCCAAGTCCGTGCAGGCTGTTACTCTAGGAGGCCCCTTTCCTAAAACATGACTTTGTCTTCTGTTGTGCAGCTAGGGATTTACCATAAATAGGGGCAAAGTAAAAGATAATAGCAAGTAGGGAGCTAGATCTTTTGCAAAAGTGAAGGAAACCAAGAGATGGAGGGCGGGGAGAGGGAGGGAGGGGATGGGACGAGAAAGGGAATTAAGGTACACTGTGTGCACGTACCGACTCCCCACAAGGAGTGTAATCATTGTGTACTCCATACGCGTGCTAATAAAAACATTTTTAAAAAAAGAATTTCAAACAACAACTTAAAATTCAGAGGACTGAACAGGACATTCTATAAAAAGAGTCAAATGAAGATGTGTTATGTATGTGTACCAACTCCCCGAGACAAATGTAAGCATTATGTACTGCAAACATGGACTCAAAAAAACTTAAAGAACAATAAAAGTCCAAATTCAGGATTTGAAAAAGAAACGATCTTGTCTAGAAGATTACAGGGACTGGGGAGGCGGCAGGGTCGGGAGGTGGAGGAGGTGGGAGAGGGTAGAAAGTGGATGGGTGTGATAATTCGTGAGCCGAACATCACAATAAATCCTGTGCATTTGTAGGCTAGAAAATAAAACTTAAAAAGTAAAATTAACTTCTAACAATCTTTAAAAAATTTTAAAGTCTTGTCAAAATTGGCAGAACTCTAAGATGAATGTAAACATCGTGTATTGTGAACACGTACAAATAAAAATAACTTGGCCAAACTGTACACTCCTACAAAGAACTGAGCATCCAGTCTTGCATCAAAGGACTGCATGGCACCATCGCTGTTTCTGTTTTTTCCACATCATCCAAAATCCTTTCTTCTACTCAGGAGGGCGTTTAGTACTGGCGTCTGAGCTCAGGAGTGTCCGGGGTCCTGGGACCGGACGCTGAAACGCGGCCATGGTCACATCGCCTGGCTCCGAGCCGCAGGAGAAGCGGCCCAGGTCCTCTCTCCACCTTGAACTTGTGCCCAGCTGTCTGCTTCCGATTCTGTCCAAGCTCAGGTTTCAGAGTGCAGACCGCCCAGGGCCTCTCCTGGTCCAGCCTGCAAGCTCTGTGGCTGAACAGGCTGCAGGGGAAGCCTCTCAGCCACCCGGCTGCAGGGCCGCAGTGCGAGGACTCTGGCTATCCGTCACAGGTCCCTCCCTCGGCCTCGGCTTCCTCGCCGGGCAAGATGGCTCTGCGGAGGGCTCAGTGACCCAGGGCAGGCGCTGGGAGCCTGTTTGATGTGGTCTGGACGATCGCGGCCTTGGGTTTCCTGGCCTGGCCTGCTCCTGCCAGGTCACCCGGTGAGTGAACACCAAGTGGCTAAGAACCCTGCAAGACAGTGCTCTGAAACAGCAGAAGGGGCACCCGGCCACCAGCTACAGGAAGTGACAAATGTCCAGCCAGGAGCGGCGAGTGCAGGGCGCCTGCAGACGAAACCCAGCCGGGAACTCCGATTTTCCTGACCAAAGCCCACACTGAGCCTCCGGCCACGCACATCCCACGTAGCCCAGCAGCCAGCACACACGCCCGTCCAGCCCCCCTGCCCCCAGCAAGCCAGCACCGCACCCTTCATTCTCGGCTGCATTACTCATCGGTGCACTCTTCACCCAGAATCGGCAGGCCCTTCCTCACTGCGAGGCCTGGCAAACCAACACGACCCACCCAGAACTTCTCTACGACAGCAGTAAACTGTTTAATATCAGTAAGCAGTAACTTGGAGCGGATTATGCAATAATTTCTCGTTGTTTTGAGACAGGGTCTCACCATGTAGTTCAGGCTGCCCTTAAACTCACTATGTGGCCCAAGCTGGTCTCGAACTCTCATTTTTTAACAGATTATTGCTCCGTGGAATACGCTGAAGCCATGACCATCTGGGAACCACAGCACATCCAAGGTCCAAGGAATCCCAGCCATGCCTCCCCACCCCCGGTATTGGAGTCAGGAATCTTACTGCACCTTCCCCAAGTCCTCTCGGCCACGAAACACGCTTTTCCGAGCGCCTGCTAACTTTGGGACCCAGAAAAGATGTTTTCCCACCCTCTGCATCACCTGGAACTCGGCACAGGACCCATCCAGCAAAAACACGGGGCGTACTTTCTACATGGAAATCACTTGTGTTTTTTTGAAACAGGGTCTTGCTATATAGTTTAGGTTGGTCTCAAACTCTCAATGATCCTCCTGCCTCAGCCTCCCGAATGCTGGGATTACAAGCCTGTGCCACCACGCCCAGAGGAAATCACTTCTAAATGAGCAATTTTTCATTTCTTGATCATCCCCTAAAAAAGACAGACTTCTCCAAAATTGACAGATTCAGAATTTAACAAAAATGCAGTGCTATTTCATTTCAAATACCCTTCAAATGCATGTATTAATAAGATTTTATTCAATTTCCAGAAAATAAAACCTAACATTTAACGTTTTTAGTACTACGACTGTTGCACTGGTGATGCTACCTTCAAAGGTAGTAAGTGAATTCACATCTGAGTATTTTACACAGTGCAACAAAATAAAGCAGTTGCGATGGAGGGTATAGTCGGGGCTGCTCAAGTCCCCCAGAGCTCCAGCCCTTCTGTGTCACAGTCGGGTTTCAGCCCGTCACTTTCAAACTTCGAGAATCTACGTGGAAAAACAGATCAACGGCATCAGCCAAAACTGGTTTTGATTACTCTGGGTTTCCAACCCATGTCAATAATCACAAAATTCAGAAACGCTTGTTTGAACAAGCTCATCTAATTATGTCCATAAACAGAAACATAAATAACAGTCACGAAAGAACACGGAAAAACTCATTTTATTGGTAGGACCATGCGGATTCAATATAAGCGAAATATAAATACAATTGTTAGACATTTAGTCACGTATCCTACACAGCAATCTGCCAAAATCAACCCCTAAAGGGTTGGTAAAAGCCAAAATGCAGAAACGACTTCTCCGGATGGTTCCCAGGCCGCCAGGAAGCCACCGCTCGGCGTCCACCCCGCTATCTCCGGGTTCCGCGCGCGGCTGCCAGGCAGAGGCCACTCCTGGGTCTGGGCGCCGCTGGCAACAAGGACGCAGCATGCGGCCCGGCCGGCCCTCGCCGCTTGCTCTTCTTTCCAGAAAGCCCCGTGGCTTCCTGCGGAGGAGGCGCGTGGATTGGTTTCCACGGGATGGGGTTACAAAAGGCTGGTTCTGGGTAGGAATTTCCACTGTAAAAACCTACAGTCATTAAAAATTCGCAACAAAACAAGAAAAACACTTCTTGAGGTCAAAGAAATTACTGGTTTTAAAATTCCTAGGAAAAAAGGTTAGATGTCAAAAAGGCAAAATTTCATTGATAAACCAAACTCGATTCATTTAAAACTTAAACTCCTGAATACTTTCAAAGAAATGATAATTTTCAAATACACTAGCTACTACAGTGGATACGAAAAGATAAATGATCATTCTAGGAATCCGAATGATATTAAAACCAATATAAATAATGCATACAAAAGCATTTGGAATGGAATCAACTTTAGAAGCCTGAAATTGAGCAAAACCTTTGTTTTCTTTTTTGGGTTTTGAGATGTGGCTTTGCTGCGTAGTTCAGGCTGGTCTTGAACTCACTATGTAGCCCAGACTGGCCTCCAACTCAAGGTGCTCCTCTTGCCTCAGCCTCCCAAGTGCTGGATGACAGGTGGGCACCATCACGCCCGGCTAAAACCCATGTTTTCTAAAGTCTGGGTAATGGCTGCTTTTGAACTAGCTGCCCTTGTCAGATACTAAAGTTCACAGATAACTTTATTTCACATATGTAGCTAAGATGAATCAAGACTGTTTTGAGCCACAGGAAGTGTGAGCTACAGACTCCTTTCCTAATGTGATCTCACAACCTCTGTGTGCTTCTGATTAGTGCCTCTACTGGTGCGTTTAAAGGGTTTGACATGCTGTGATCTCGGACAACCGATAACTAAGGAAGGCCAAAGTTTTGTGACCCATCTTCACATCCTTCCGTCAGGAAGGTGCATAGATTTCTCTATTTCCTGTGAGTGACAGTGATGTGAACACAGATAATGAGGGCCTGAGAGGAGAGTCACATGTGCAAACAAAAGCGCTGCCTGACAGGATCAAACTCAGGGGAACTGCAGAGAGACCAGCGAAGTGCAGCAGTGTATCAGCAGAGTCTTGACTTACAGCTGCACCCAATCGTGAGCCGGCACCTCTCCTGGGCATGCTTCTCTCAGACCAGCAGCAGGGCCAAAGGTGGGCCGAAGGTGGGCCCTGCGGGTGGCCTCGGTGGTGGAGCCAGGCCTGTCCCCGGCACACATGGCCTGCCGGACCGAGGCTCTGCGCCAGGCACCAGGCCGGCGCGCAGAGGGCGGGAGGGCTGGCTCGGATCTGCGCCCTGCGCTCAGCCGGACCCCAGCCCCGAGGTGGGAAAGCACACGGCTGAGGTGCAATCTCACAGTTTTGCGAGTATTATCTTTAAGAAATACACATATACGACTCACGGAAAGCGATAATAAACTTCCAGCGCTTCCTTAGCAACATAATACATTATAATCTTCCAGAAAACTGTCATTTGAAAGAAAAACAATCCCAGGTTTCTATTTCTGTCAAAAGGAAACAAAACGTTGACCGCTTGCCCAGCAGACCGACCTGCGAGCCTCCCGTTGGCGTAGCCGTAGCTCTTCACAGCCGGGCGAGGCTTGTTCTTGGCACTTTCCAGCCACTCCCTAAACTTTCTTTCAGCTGTTTCCTTTTTCTCTTGTAATTCAGCTTGCCGTTGTTTTTCTTCTTCCTTAAAATGACAAGGCCAAAGAACTTCCAGGCATGTTCCTGATATTCCACTCAAATTCCACGACCTTTCCTGCTTGCTCCCGCCTGCCCAGGGGCCCGAGTGACACTGAACTACGTTTCTGTAATCTGAGAGCAGACGCTAAGATGTCTACTTCTCAGAGCAGTAACACACCAAACCCGAGAAGAAAAAAAATTAGTACTGTTTTAAAAGGAAAGTAATTTATATTTACATAAAGTGACTACAGCGTGACTACAAAAAAAAATTCCACCAATAAAAGCAATTAACAAAAATGTTGAATCTGACTGCAAAATATCAATGAGCTTATTACTATTTCTCAATCTAAGGAAACCGTAAGTTCTTAATCACCTTGAAGCTCCAGCCTAGTGCAGCAGCTTCCTCCATTTACTCTGTGCTGAGACAGGGCCGACTTCCCCTCACATCCTACTTCTGAGATGCCGCAGGCACAAACACCTAGCTGCGCGTCCTACCTGGCCGCTGCGGTAACGGTACCTTTTCTTTCTTCTTCCTCTCGCATTCTTCGGCATTTTTTCTCTTTAACCATTCTTGGTATTTTTCTTTTGCTTTTTCTTGTAAATGTTCTTTCTCCAGTTCCTTTGCTGCTTTTTCTTCCATTTCTTTATTGATTTTTTGTTCTCTTTCTTTCCTTTTCTTAAATAAAAATGGAGGCATTTTAGTTGAAATATCTGCAATTACCCTCCTCTGTGGAAAGACTGTTGTATATAAAATTCCTAACCCTCTATCAACTCTCAGAACTGGCAGGGTCACAGTGGTTGGCACAACACGGCTGCAGAAACACATGTGTGCAATCCCATCCCCGCCAGTCTCCCTGCAGGGTGGTGACAAAGGCCCTGCTCCCAGCCCGAGACAGTGCCGAGTAAACAGCAGGTGGAGATTTGGAGAATAAATTAGTGAACAAAAGCTACAATCTGATATCGCCCAAGTCTTCCTCTTTATCACTGGCCATCTGCCCCTCAGATACACACCACATCCGCCCTCTGAGACTGTGCAGCAGGCACAAGCCGGCGCACCCGCGGCTGCGCGGCACGCGGAGTCAAGGCTGGTCCCCACCAGCTGCGTTTGTCAGTAAGGTTTTATAGCAACGTGGCCGCCCAGCTCAGTTACAGCTGCACCTCCACTGCAGTGAGACTACAGGGCCGGGAAACCCTAAACACTCACTCCGGGCTCCACGGAGCAAAGGGCTGACCTCAGATGAGGAAACGCAAGGCGTTCTCCTTCCTCAAGTGCTACTCCACAATCTGCTGCTAAACTACAGGAACGTGGCCGAGTGAGTTCTCCTGAGCGAGGCCTGGAGCCCAACCCACAAGGCCTACGGAGAAGCCGCAGGGCCCCGCGGCTGGGCACAGCCGTCTCCCAGCAGGGAAGGCCAGGGCTCCCTGCCCCGTGCGCCCACACACAAGTCTCGCCTGCCCTTCACGGAGCCAGGAAAGGACGCCTCTCCACGAACGCCGGCCTGGCACGTGTCAGCAGGCGCGGGAGGCACGTCCTCACTCAGGCCTGCGGGCCCTGCTGCTGCTGTGTGCCCGCCACTAGGCAGCACGACCCTGGGACAGAGCCCTCCCGCAGCCCCAGGACAGACCAGACTGTGACCCTGGAGCAGTCGGGCTCAGCCTGGCCCCGCATGGTGTGGGGACAGCAGCCCTGCTCACTATGTTTTGAGGCAGGGTCTCACGATGTATTCCAGGCTGGCCTTGAACTCACAGAGATCCTCCCGTCTCATCCTCCCAAGTGCTGGGATCATAGGTGTGTGCCACCACGCCCAGCAGGGAAGGTACAATGACTGCCAGGTTTTACGTGGGAGGAAAGACAGGCAGAGATGGGGTAATCTGCCTAGTCACACCATGAGTCTCAACAACTGTAGATCATGCAGGCATGAAATGAGAGGAGACGATGTTAAAAAAAAAAAAATTAGGCCAAAAAACATAAACAATTTAAGTGAAATGCCAAAACTCCTTAAAACACACCCCTTCCCAAAATTAATTCAAGAAGAAACAATATCAGAATAATCATCTACTTATAAAAACAATTCAAAAGCAAAATCTTTCTCACAAAAACTGTAGCCCTAATAGTTTCTGGGAGACTCCTGAACATATATAGAAGAAACAGAACCAAACAACCACATAAGTTATTTTAGAAAACAGACAAAAGGGGCCACATTCAAGCTCATTCTTAGAAGCCAGCACTACTGACCTGCAAACCAAGCCCGGAAACGACAAGTTGAGATCAGGAACCAGGGTGACAACGGGTCTCATGGGCCACTGAGCAAAGGCGCATAACAATAGCGTGCATGCAAAACTAGGGTACTGCTGAAATTAAGACACGAATAAAAAGATATTTCAATCTGATGCTACTAAAAGAGCAGTTTTCTCCAGGATTATCTACGCAGGTCTGCACACAGCAGCTGCAGCACCAGCCACTGCTCAGGGGACACTCCAGAGCTCGCTCTGCGCGGTCCGCAGAGAGACGCGGGTGGCTAGGAATGAAGGCCGGCTGACGACGCTGGCTAATTTTAAGAACTGTACATTACAGAATGATAAAACTCTGGTAACAAGTTAGTACTACACAGGAGATAAATTTGTGGAAGATAACCGAATCCAGAAATAGAGCCACACACTTGTGGCCAAGTGATTTTAAAGAAAGGATTCTCTTTTCAATAAACTGTTGGAATAACTGGATATCCACGTGCAAACAAATGAGCCTCGACCCTTAATTCATACCATGCAATAAAATGAGCTCAACATACACACAGAGTAACGCTGAAGGTATAAAACTTCTCAAAGAAAACATAGGGAATATTTACATTCTTGGGGTAGGCAAATGTTTCTTAAAGACACAAAAACCACAAACTATAAAACAAAACAATCAAAACAAAGAATATCATCGAAATGCAAAACTTCTGCTCTAAAAATACCATTAAGAGAAGTTAAATGAGAGGCAATATTTGCAATGTCAGTATCTGACAAGGGACCTGTGGCCGAACATATCAAGGACTCCAGGGCCGGGTGCAGCTCAGTGACACAGGACTTGCCCAGCAGACACGAGCCCCTGGGTCCACCCTCAGCACAGCAAAAAGGAAAAAGAAAGTGAAAAGAAACACATGAAATTAATTTAGAGCCAGATACAGTGGTGTGTGTGGCTTCAGTCCAAGCTCCTCCAGAGGCTGCGACAAGACCATCCCCTGAGCCAGGAGTTTGAGGCCAAACTCCCGGCACAGTGAGAGCCCATCGCAAAAACAATTAATAATACTTATGGGAGAGTGCTGGGAATCGAACCGAGGATTTCATACATGCTACACAGGACCTCATGCTAAGAATATACTCGCCTCTGAGCTATACAACCCCTTCAAAAAATGAGCAAGACTTAAACCAAGCACATGCCTGTAATCCCAGTACTAGGGAGGTTGAGGTAGGACTCTCACAAACTCAAGGCTACACAGTGAGTTCAAGGCCAGCCTGAACTGCACAGAGAGACACTGTCTCAAGAAACCGGAAAAAAAAAAAAAGGACTTAAATCAATGCCAACCACAGAAAAGGTGTGAATGGTCAGAAATAGACGGCCTGAGAGCCCCGGCCCCGTCCTACACTGACGCCCTCGTCCCCGGGCACTAAGTGGCGGCAGGGTCTTCGAGGTACTGAGTTTCGGTGTGGCTGGAAGCACAGCGTCCTTGTTAGAAGAGCCCAGCGGCGCAGGGCGCAGAGGAAGCCAGGCAGACAGCCCAGGAGGAGGCTGAGGACGCCCAGCCTGGGACCTTCGTTCCTTCCAGCGTCCGGAACGTGGTGATCCCGGGCCGTGGTGGCATTTGTCAATATTGCTAGGTCTCAGCGAAACAGAATGAAAACGGGGGTGCCCCTCGGCACGCTCATGAGTCAGACTCAAAATGAGAAAGACAGACACAGCTGCACAGCCACCGGCAAGTCAGTAACTGTCACACACAGGCGCCTGGACGCACACGGTCGCAGCGCTCTTGAAGCCTGGAGCTCTCCCGCGAATATACGCCCACACTAGCCACAGAGCCCACAGAAAGACTCGTCCTGGAGTGGCCGGAGAAGTTTCTCCGCAGCGCCCCAACTGTCCGCACCTCCCGGGCGGATAAACAACGAGTGTGACTGCACAGACTACTACTCAGCGATGAAAAGGAATCGGTGATACAGCACGGATCAGGAGAAGCTGCAAGACCAAAGCAGCCTGACACACACGCCAGCGCTCCTACAGGAGATCCGGCCTGGCAGTCAGTGGTGCCCAGCCAAGCCGCGGCACAGAAAGACGGCTGGTGTCCCTGGAGCTGGGTGGCAGGATGCCGAGGACGGGGCCCTTTCCCTGGGGAGGGACCCGCTCCACTCCGCGTCCTGCGTCCTGACTGAGGTGCAGTGTCTGCCCCCAGCGGGGACTGGAGACGAAGAAGGGGAGGAGAGCGCCTTCAGGTCACACGAGGGGCCGGAGTGGGGGGGTGCCGGGGTGGCTGCTCCGAGGTTTGGGGTCACCCAGGACACGGCGAGCCTCCTCCCCATCCTCCGCCCCCCTTGGCCGGGCCTCCCAGGCATCCTGTTTCTGACAGCTGAAGACAGCACCTGCCTGGAGCCGCCGACAGACCCCTGAGACGGCCGCCACCCGCCTGGCCGGCTGGGCTCATTCCTAACAGCTCCTTTCAGCTGTGTTTGGAGAACTAAAATCAACTTGATTTTAAATCACATCGAAACAGTCCAAGTAAAGGCTTCTTTGCAGGTCATGTATCAACGCAGTTAAAAAGTCTAGAAAATAAATTCGTTTGTGACACAGCATAGCAGTGGCTGAGGAGAAGAGGCTTTTGTTTTAAAGGGGCCGGACAAGCTCCGGTCACACTGCGGGGAGCTCTGCTGATGGGCGCAGCGCAGAGTGGGACAGTGGCCACGCCAGGCGGCAGGCACCACACGCGTGGGCGGAGGCCTCTGAGAAACCCCATCGCTTCAGACAAGAAAAAATGCAGCAGTCACTGCTCAGCAGACGGGAGAGGAGGAAAACTGACCCGCTCGGTCGTGGTTTCTGACTGCTCTACACCCTCAGAGCCCCGGCAGGAACCACTGACTGCTGCCCAGAGGGCTGTCTCCTGCCAGAAGACATCACCTTCCTCTCGGACATGGTGACCGGACTAGGGGGCCGCCGCCATGCAGACAGGGCCGCATCACGGTCCCCAGCTGGGTCTGAGCTCCCCGGACGGACAGCGACTGTCAGCAGTCAGATGAGAGGATGCAGCAGACTCTGGGAGGAGACACTTTATTCTGTTTTACACCATCAGCTTCAAAAGTGCAGCAGCCGAGCCAGGACGCCAGCACATGCCCGTGATCCCGGAACTCCGGGAGGCTGAAGCAGGACTGAAAAGCTGAGCCCGCCTGGGCAATTTAATGATTCAGCAAGACCCGTCTCAACGTCAAAATTTTTACTAAGGCCTGGGACGCAGCTCAGTGTGAAAGCCCTGGTTCCAAGTCCCAGCACCACAAAACAAAACAACAACAACAAGTCATCATCCAAAGTCTGCTAATGGTCATGCAAGCTTATTTTCATCTTGGCATTTATTCAAAGAACTCACTCTTGTAATAGCATGAGATGAGGCGAACAATCAAATGGTATCCTCGGCTGATTTCTAAAGC
>PVJO010027906.1:0-16354 GCA_004026905.1 Hystrix cristata
TTCGTTTTGGATCAATTCCTTTCTATCACCCTATCACTCATTTTTGGATGGGAATATTTAAATTGTGCCATTGTAGTTTGGAAGGATATAACTTTCCTTCTGACTTTTACAGGGTCTCACAGCCAAGAGTTTGCCTTGTGTCTCAAAGGAAACTTTGGACTTGGACTTTTCAGCAATGCTGGAAAAGTTAAGACACTGGCAGCTCTTAAAAATGGACTAAATGCACTTTGCAGAATGAAATAGCCATAAGCCTTTTGAAGTCCAGTGGTGGAATGTTATGGTTTAAATCTAAAATGCTCTCCAAAAGTTGCAAATATTTGGAAATTGATTGAATCATGAGGTTGCTATACTCATCTGTCGATCCATCCATTGATAAGTTCAGTAGTCAAATGTGTTGGTAGGAGGTAGAGCCTAGTTGAAAGTGGATCACTGGGAACATGACCTAGAAAGTTATATTTTTATTTCCAGCTCCTCCATCTTTGCTTCTAGGTGCCTGGTTTGAAGAGCTTTCCACTACCGTGCTCCTCCACCATGCCACTACCTCCTTGGAGCCAGCTGACTATGAGTGAACTAAAATTTGACCCAAATGAACTTCTTCTTCCTCTTCCTCCCCCTCTTCCTCCTCCTCCTTTTCTTCTTCTTCTTTCTTCTTCTTCTTCCTCTTCTTCTTCTTCCTTCTTCTTTTTTCCAGTTGTTTTGACTATTTTGTCTCGACCACCCAACCACAGGAAAGAAACTAATGTCAAATCTAAATGTTCTATTTGAAAAATTCACAGTTAGCGAGAAATGAATACTAAACATTAGTAAAAAAATATTTTTGTCCTTTTCAACTTATTTTTATTTTTCCTATTTTATTTTGTGTTTGCTCACCCCATACAGAAAAGTATGAGAAACACTCAAGAATGCAATTGTTTTTACTCAAAAAGAAATTTATTTCCTAGAGAGTTCTATTTTTTTCCCACTGATTGAATGAATGAACTGAAACAAATACTGTCTTCAGTGCCTTGCCCTTCTGACCCTCTGTATTTCTTCTCTGTGCCTTACCTTGCTATAGTACCTTCGATAAATATCAAGGGAATTACTTTTTCTTATCAGATAAGGAAAAGCAGGAAACAGAGAAATACTGTATACAAAATGTTTCTGAATGATGCCAGTAAAAAGAGGCAAATATTTGCCTCACTTAATTTTATAACTAATACATTTAATAGCCAAACTCTGAACATTTAATATGTTTTAACAATCCCTTTTAATTGGTAAATATTTATATGTTTATCCCATACAATATGTTCTGTGAAATAGGTTAATTTATTTAATTAAAACATGCATTACCTCACACATTTTTATGGTTAGAACACTTAAAACACAATCTTTCAGGAATTCTTAAGAATATAATGCCTGGTTTTTAGTAGTAATTACCATATTATAAAAATATCTCTTGAAATTAATCCTCCTGCCTAACTGAAATTTTGTATACTTTGATGAAAATCTCCCAAGTTTCTTACCCCTGGATGCCACTTGCAACAACCATCCTTGTTTCTAATTCTATGAGACTGATTTTTTTACACTTATAAGGAGTTCATACAGTCTTTTTGTGTCTGTCTTATTTTACTTAACGGGATGTCCTCCATGTTCATCTGTAACATCACAAATGACAGGATTACCCTGTCATCCTTCAGGACAAGTAGTAGTCTATTGTGTGTGTGTGTGTGCACGTGTGTGTACCACATTTTTTATCCACTCATTTGTTGAGAGAAATTTAGGTTAATTCATTAGATTAATATGTTGTTTACTGTGACTAATGCTGCAATGAGCTTGAAAGTGCATATATGTCTGTGTAACATCTAATTTGAGTTTCTCTGATATTTATCCCCAAGTGGGTTTAAGGATTAAATGGTAGTCCTTAATTTTTTGAGGAAACACAACACCATACACTATTTTCTGTGATGGCTGTACTAAACTTCATTCCCACCAGGCGCTACAAATTTAACTTCTAAAATTTTAAGCACTTTTTCACTTAAACGAATTAGGAAATCTATTCTAAATAAAAGACATTAAAATATTCTCATTAATATTTTCACTATCCAAAATAAAATTTTCCAAATCTGCAATTGACAGAAAAATACAAATTTCCTCTCAGTTTGTGTGTAAGTATTAACCTGAGCATCCTCCTCACTTTTGACTGCATTGGCAATCAGATAGTCTGCCTACTATTAGATAGTCAAAATATCCGACAGTCAAAATAGAGAGAATAAGTCTTTAATTTACATATTCTTTATAATATCTTCTGCTTTCTCTATACAATTTCTTCAGAGTTCAACCAATAAAGTTGGTTTTTAGTCACATATATAAATAGCAAAAATGTAAGCAAACTCCTGGCAGGATAAATATATTAGTAATGCTAAAGTTTGTCATTTACTCCTCAGGTGAGTAGGGTCTTTTATAGAGCTATCTCAGGTTCTGTATTATCTAACAAAGAATAACACAGATGTATTTTATATTATTTATTTCATTGCTAAGACATTGTCTCCTCGGTGTAGAAGGAAGAATGGAAGTGTAGCTTCTTGTGAGAATCATATTTTCAGTAGTGATCTTCAAACAAAAAATAACAAAAATATATTTTTATGGTAATTACAGGACTTTGTTATTCATATTTCAATTTAGACATTAAAATATAGAAAGTAAAGGTATTCGCATGGTTTTAGCTTATAATGTATTGAATATTAATAAGGTTGTAACAATAAGCTTATAAAGGATAGAGTATTTTTTTAATCAGTTCAGAGAGGGAGAATTTCTTGCTCTACTTTTAAATTGGCATTATAAATTAAGCAATCACTCAGAAGGAAAAGTGAATTTCAATTCAAAGTTATAGATATGATTTATCTGATAATAGAAAATTAAGATACATGATATCCATCATTACTTGCTTTAGTATATCTTGACAGATGTGTAAATAATTATTAATATTTACAAAAATAGGTGGACCAATGTATCATAGTGTATATTTTATTAAAACTATCTCAATACATCAACTGATGGCTTTGTTATTTTATTCATATTTTTTGAAATGGACTGTGATTTGCATATACTACATATTGCAAGTCAGTATCTCTGAATTATTTTGGAGTGCAAGATGTATTAAAAGAGAGAAAGAATGACTAAGGTAATCTGGATTGAGACTAACTTCAAATATTATTTCATATGCTTTTCAAATGTACCTGTCTTCATATAACCCAAAAGCAAAAACTTAAACATCCTTATGTCTATCTAATTTTGCTTAACAAATTGTCCCCAGATTTAGTGTCCTAAAACAATAGACTTATTATTAGAACCCATAGTTTTATCTTTCTTTAATCAAAAGTTTAGGCAGATCTCAGGTGTCATTCTTAGCCTCTGTGTCTCATGAATGCTGGTCACTTAGTGCCACCTAAATGCTAATGGACTGGTATCAAAGTCCACATTGGTTCTGGTCACACTTGGGTGCCTTGGACTGAACTGAACTTGGACTGTTTAGTGCATAGCCTTCCCAAAATAGCAATTTTAGGATAGTTGACTGTGTTATGTAACAGGCATTTTGACTCTGAACTAGTCTTCTAAGACATAGTAAATGGAAGCTGACAAATCCTAAAGGGAACTGATGATGCCAAGTTTATTGTTCCTTATTTTTTTTAAATTTTATTAGCACATGTTTCCAGTGTGTAATGTTTACGTTCATCATGGGGAGTTGGGACATGTACATAACACATTTTAATTTTTTTTTTCATTTCTTTCCCTTCCATTTCCTCCCCTCTCCCTCCATCTCCTGGTACCCTTCGCTTTGCAAAAGATTTATCCTCTTATTTCCTATAATCTTTTATTTTGCTCTATAATTTATTTTTATTTTGAATTTGTCATATAAGAGAAAGCATGCAATATTTAAGTCCATGTGTGTGATTTATTTCTTTTGGGCTTTATGTGTTATCAGTGGCCAAACAAGCCAGATTCATGGAGAGAAAAATTAAACTCTGCCTCTTAATTGTAGAAATGGCAAAAATACATTATTGCCATTTGAACATGTTAGAGTTGGCCCAGTCTTTATAAATTATATCCCTTCTTCATGCAAAGTAAACTCAGTTACTGAAGACTCCCAAAGGTCTCATAATGTTACATCTTTGATTTAAAGATCAAGATCTTGTAATGTAAATATTTTCTTGGTACTAATGAGCCCCACCTCCTAATAGAATATTCAGCTATAAATTCATCAATGGGGTAATCCTTTGATGAGTACAGTGTAGTGCTCCCCCCACAATCACCTTCCATAAGGCCTAAATTGAACTGAGAACAGAAATGTAGAGATACGCGATCTGTCTCCCAAGTTCCCATATATCCGCTATATAATGACAAAATAGGCATCGAGTAACTGTTTTAGATACACCTATTCAAAAGGGAAATGCAAGAGACATTGAGTTATTAATGGTCCAGTGCAATTTTGAAATCTCCTGGGAATATATTGCCAGTTTCTCAAATAAATCCTAGATCTCCTTCCTGGGAAATATTCTCTGGAGTTCTTGCTTTCATTCTTTGGGCAGTTGGTTCCAAATCTAATATAGGATTAAAACTGTGCAGCTTTTTAACTTGTATTTTAGTTATTTATTTTCAAGTGTGTAAAAACCTTTTTGTTTTATAGTATAGTCTCTTCTTCATTCAAAGTGGTATAATTTACTTAAAAATTTGAAAGATTTCTGTGAAATTAATTGTCATTTAATTCGTTAGACAAAAATCACACTCTTATTTCATTCTAGATTCATTTAGTCAAAACAAAAAGTCAATTTGTTGTAGGAACATCACACTTAAAATAATTCTTTTTGTAGATTTTAAGTGGGCCTAATAAGCGTGCCTTTAGTATTCTCGTAAGACCAACTTGGGATACCTCTAAGTCTTTTTAAGCTTCAAGAAAACTTCTCCAAGCCGCACTGTTGCAATCTTAAATTTCAGTCAATATCTTAATAGAAGTGCTTTGGACTTGATCTGCCTTAAAGGCATTTCTTACTTGAGAAGTTGTTAAGAGCGATTCTAGAGATGAGAAAGTTTTATGTGATTCCAATAAGTCTCAGTTCTTGTATATTTTAAATTCTCTTGAATCTGAATAATTCTTTTATTTTGCACTATTTTGTTTAACCATACCTTCTCATTCATGCATAAAATAATTATTTACCACTTTCAATATTTGCATAGACATACCGGTCAAATCTATCAAGTCGTTAAGCATGTATCCCATTTATATGTGACCATAGAAAACTGCCTTAAAATACTTTCTCCTTCTTATACTAGTAACAATTTTCTGTCATTTTAACTCTCAAGAATGTCCTAAGGCTTTTCTGCTTTTACAACAGACCTTAACCAGACCAATCTAGCTTGTTTGCCATAATATAATTAACAATTCCAAGATTGCATTTGCTTCTCCAAATAGTCAATATTCTGAAATCTGGTATCTTTTTCATCAACCATTCTTTTTCTTTCACTTTCTTCTTTATCCAATAAAAAATAAGTTTTTGAAAAACTAAATCAAATTGTTCTATTCTGGGTTTTCTTAAGTGTGGATGGGCCTGAAGGTGGCATTGTGGGAGTAGGAGAACTCTGGTTGATTCCTGATGAGCTTATTGCTTCAGTAAATCAGCCTGATATGAAGATGGAAAAGTTACACTCTGGGCTCTACTAGAGTTTATCTCTGGTATTTGTATCTACTTGCCAGGATTTTCTGAACAAGCTTTCATTTACAGTGGAGAATAATCACTTGTATTTCAGGTATTTGGAATTAAGTGGCATGCCATAAATCGTGTTTCCTTGTTTTGGATTTTCATCAACCTGAAATAGAAATCTTATGACACATAAAGTTCTCCATTTTTATTGTGGTAATCAAAAGCACTAGCACTTATCAGTTTCTGGCCTTCAGCAATATCTGCTGCAAGTTAATATTTCTAGGACTCTCATACCTTTCCCGATTGATGCTTCATCAGTCCTGTAGCAACCCTGACCATGCCTTCTACACGTTCAAATATTTATTATTTTGTTCAAATATTGAATAACAGGATAACTAGAACTTTCTTTTGCTTCAGTGCCACAATTTCAGGCTCATGATCCTCAGTTGTCATTCTTCTTCTGTTTGGTATGCGTAGGTGCCTATTTGTACCCTGATTGTCTTCTAGTCCTTATTCCTTGATACACCAGAGTCGAAAAGATTTCAAGGATCTTGTCCCACAAAGAGTTTCACTGGTTCAGCTCCCTTGGGGGACCCAGCCACTTCAGCTTCTTCCGTGTTACTCTAGCCGTAAGAGATGAGAAGCCAGGTGGGTCCATCCTGGGGCTACTTTACTGACCTAGGCAGCTGTTCGGTGCATTGATTAATTTCAGAATTACAGGGTTATATCATTTCCTTAAAATAATGACTGAGTTCTTCGTTTTTGCTTTCTCTTCTGTTTGATAGCTTTAAACACAAAAAGGGATCAAATATCTCTTGTACCATATTAGAACACAAAGTCTTACTGCAGCAATATTAAAATGCATCCATAAATTTTTGCCCTTCAGTCAGATTTTAGGTCCTTGAAATAAATGCCACGATTGTGGACAAAATCCAAGTAGAATTTTATTTGAGGTAGAAGATAAAATACGTACACCTTTCAAATTTCCTCTTGTGTACTTAAAAGGAAATGGATATTTGTACAAAAGCACAAATACTCTTGATTTGTGTATCATGTGCTGTAGGTGAGACTCTGTCAGTATAAATCAAGTGATAGTTCTGAAATCTACATTTTTTCCAAAAGTTATCTGGTAAATATTACAACCAAATTCCTAAGAGCTGTAGGAGGTCACGTGATAACTCAATATGTTGTTCATGAATTTATTTGCTCAACAAAATTAACCGAAACTTTTTCTATGAACTAGGTAATCTTATAAGGAGTACAGAGGCATTAGGGATCAAAAGAGAAGAAAAAACATATTTTTAAAGTATTTTATCAGTACCTAATGAGTGTATTTATCATGGGGAGCCGATACATGTAAAAATGTAAAAATACATCTGAATTATTTTCTTGTACCTTGCCCCACTCTCCCTCCCTACTCCTTCCAGCTCTTGGCCTCCTCATTTGCTAAAGCTCTACTTCCATTTGTTTTCTTCTTCAATTACTCCCACACCATTTACCTCCTCGTCTTCCATCCCTTATTCCCCCATCCACTGGAAAAAAATCACCCTACTTCCTATTTATCTTCTATTTTACTTTCTCTCTCTCTGTATATGTGTGTGTGTGTGTGTGTGTGTGTGTGTGTGTGTGTGTGTTACGCTATATAAGGTGATATTTAAGTTTCTATGTCTGACTTATTTAACTTAATAAATATTATAATTCCAGTAAAATATCAGAAACAAACAATTAGTAAAATACAAATTAAGTTAACTCTGGGTGTATTTTAAATAAAAATAAAAAATGTAAAATTAATATTTGCTTAAATCCTAGCTATTGTCTTATCAGAGAAAGTCTCAGTGAAAATATGCAAAATAGGATAAGTACAGGAGAAAGTGTGACTTATGCGCAATGTTAAATTGTGTTTCAGAAAACAAATACTGATAGCAATGACCCTAGGACAGTAAGCTTCAACTATGTTGAGATACATAAAATGCCGAGATACAGAAATGTATGAATATAGTTTTTTTTATTGTTTTTGTTGTTGTTGTTTTGTCGCAGCATGAGCTGTGATTGCTACAGATAGTTACTGTGTAGAGGTTACTGTTGTGCAGGACTTCCCTCTACAATAAAGAAAGATCCAGTCCACCTCAGTGCTAATATTTATAATGACTCTTGTAAGATAGTAATTTACATCTCCTTTCAAATGTAACAAGGAGGCTAGAAGGCTGCATCAGGAGAGAGTGTGAAAGTGTGACGTGTCGGCTCCTGAGCCTATTTAATTAGACGATTGCATGCTGTCACAAGAGCAATGTTCTATGATGAGAAGACTGAGTGACGAGGGAAGAGTTTATGACAAGTATAGAGGAAAAGATGATGTCCTCTTGGATCTATGACATAGCAGCGGGGGAATGAAAGGTGGTCAGATTCTGCATACATCATGGGGTAGAAAAAATACTTCCTGCCCTGAGAGAGGAGAGCGAGAAGATAAGGCCAAAGAGACAGAGAAAAAGATACTATCAGTTGAAGTAGACTTATCATTACCTGAGGTTCTCAGGACAGCCTTTCCTCTCAGGTCTCTGCTTTCAGGAGCTTGCCTCTACTGTATTAGTTTTAAAATAAATTCCCTATTTATGTAAATATGTTTGAATATCTGATTGCCCCTATCTTTCACATGCAGTAAAACATCTAAAAAGGAAATTCAGAGTTTGGAGTGAAGTGTACGTGTCTAATTTGTGTGTTATATGACAATAGTTGAGGAATTTGGAGATATTTAAAAGCCATCAGAAGTTGTGGTGGTAGCTTCAAATTTGATGGCTTGCTATTTGGAAAAGTTAAGTAATTAATCCCAAGTGCTGAAATACACTAAAGAAAAATGAAAATAATTTATAAGATATCAGCTTCTATCTTAAAATATTGAAAAGAGATTGAACAATAGGGACCCTATGATAACAAAATGATGCCTGCTTACTGCTGTTGTTCATGCTGAACCTGAAAGGATGCCTTTGGGGAAAGTTTACGGGTTTTCTCTCTTGGGAGAGCTATGAGGTTCTTTAACACTAAATGCCCTCGTTGCCATGTGCTGTTGTGCTCGCAAGTCATTAAGGCACCACACTCAATTTTGTGGCCATCAGTGAGTATAGAAAATACAACAATTATTTTCCACAATATTTTGCAACTATGGGATCTCCTATTTGCTGGCATGAGTTCTAGTTTAATCAAGTGATTCAGGTTCAATAAAGTCCTCTGTGCTTGATTTTTAGTGAGTAAATACAGCCTTTTTTTTTTTTTTTAGAAATCTGCACAGAAATATGATAATTTTCACCCAATTCTTTCCCCAGGCACTGTCCTGAGAGGGTTATGCCTTCTAGACATAGAACTGTCTGACAGAACTCATTTTGTTACTTTTCTCCAGTCGGCGTGACTTAACGATTTTGTATAAAGATAACTATGATCTGGAAGACATTGTACACTCTGTTCTCCATTTTAAAATGTGCAAATATGAGAAGCTAGTTTCTAGGTTTTGCAATTATTAACTTGTTCTTCAATGAGAAATGTGATTAGAGCTAAACTCTGTAACACTTGTCAGTTAGGAATTTAAGAACGCCTGCAGCGATCTGAAACTACTTGAGCTGCATTGAGCTATTTTAGAAAATAATTTGATACAATTTTTGTGCATTCCAGAGATGTCTGACCTTAGGACTGCAATCTGAGTTTTTACAGGAGCACTTTGTTATTCAGAATGGAAGAAAACATGAAGAAATCAATAGTGAATAATTATCAGCATTCTGATGCTCTCTCGTTTTCTTTTAATTACATGAGCTTGTTATGAAATACACATAGATTGAAAAAGTTGCTGATTCTGTTATTTTCAGGATGATCATCAATACTTCCTGACCATCTTGCTCTGTACCCAATTTTCTTTCTTTAAAAATCAGGACTATTGTTGACTGATAAGGGAAGACTTTAGGGATTTTTATCAGCTTACACTTTGGAAAGACTGACTTCTCCGACAGGTAAAAGAGATACCATCCTGAATGCTGAGTCTCCTTGAACAATTGGTTCATCGTTTTGACAGGTAAATCAACCCAAAATGCAAGAAATATATTTTTGGATGTGCCAAGTTTTTTTTTTTTTTAATTTTAATAGTGCATATGTTATCAAAACTGGCTGGAAATACAGACCAGAAGCCTATTTTAAGATTTTTGTACTATTTGGAACAGTCAGAATAATTGTTATTATAAAATGGTAAATAAAATTGACCAAATCCAATATCAGATTTCTCATACATGACAAGCATTCACAGGAAAAATAATCCTTCAATTAAGATTTGAAATTATTTTTAGGAAAGAAAAGTGAATTTCTAAAGGAAAAAATAATGACTTAAGCATTTAGTTATCCGACTTCTCCATTAAATAAAAATATTTTTTAAATACATTAATTCAAGTATGTTACTTGTCTCTCTGGACTTCAGATTTTTTATCTGTAAAGTAGAGATAATAATAAAATGCCCTCGTATTACAGGACAGATGCTTTGCGTAGGTTACATAACTCAGTGATAGTCACAAAACCATAAGCTATCAAACTGAACCTCAAATCTAACATTTTACATCTTATATCATTTCCTGTGTATCACAGTTGCACAGCTGTATTTTTATTTTTTGTGCTATTGCCACGTTTCACTTATTAGCTCACACTGTGTGGGGCAACACACAGATTTGTAGATCTCTTCCTCCTTGAAATGATCATTTTTTTTGTGGTTGGATCAACATCATTTTCTCCTCTGAACTTTCCTCTTCCCCAAAATTGACTATTCTAACCCAGGGTTCCCTTGTGAGACACTTGCATTCTTTCTCTTTATATATTATTACTTGGCTAATCTGTGATTCCACCCCTTTGTGCATATAAAAGCACCATCACCATCACTGCTTCTATTCAGGTCTCTAATCACAGTCCAATTACCTCGCCCGAATTCCATATAGACGCTAGAGTGCTAAAGATCTCATATTGGTTTTCACATGGTTGGTTTGGTGAGAAGATGATCATTTTGATGATTTACTCCGAAAGAAGTCCAGGTTCAAGAATCAGGGTCCATTCCCTAGTCATAAAAGCCCACTGCAGAGGACAGATGAAAGGAACATACCACTTGGGCAGATGTGTAGTTTTTCTCGTAATTGCATACTAAACACACAAAATCAGCCCGCAGGGTAAGTATCCTAATGCTGCTGACAAAGAAAACCTTTGGCTTATGTACACCTCATTTTCTTTTTTCTTTCTTTTCTTTTTGTTAGGATAAATATCTTTTAGGAATTTGTGCATTGGAGGAGAGAAATAATGAAATCTTCCTACCAAGTTGCCAGATATTCCTCAGCATCGCCTATGCATACATCTTATGTGCCAACTAAGGTTCTCCACATAGATCCCAGATTGCAGCCCTAGAAAACAACAACAGCAACACACTACTGGAAAGTTTGTTTGCACACTCATTAGACTAGACGTGGTTTGAGGAACTGGCCTCATTGATCACGCTTTTCTAAAATCCATCATAATACCTGAAAAATATTTGGGGTTCAATGAAATCTTTTTCTTCAAGACATTGAGATGATGGGAACCGACTTTCAAATAAAATTCTAGCTTTTATTCTAATTATAAAGAAACACTAATCCAAATAAATAAGTGTTTGGATTTAATAACGTCAGTTTGGACTGAATGCAACTACAGTACTTACGTATGAATGAAAGATTACCATTGTGGTAGAGATGCAAAATACCACAGACCAATTGGTTAAACAACAGAAGTCTACTTCTCATTATTCTGGAGTCTGAATATCTGAGATCAGGGTGCCAGCAGAGTCAGGCCCTGGCCAGGGCTCTCTTCTTGGCTTGCAGATAATCATACACTTGTTGTTTGTCCTCCCACGGAGGAAAGAGATATCTGACATAATTTCCTCTTCTGATAAGGGCATTAATCCCGTCATAACTGCACCTTTATGATCACTCCTAAGCCTAACAGGCACTCAAAGGCTGATGCCCAAATACCAGCCCGCTAGAAGTCAGGCTACCAGACATGAATTTTGGAGTAGACTCAATTCCCTCTCTAGTGCTCTCCATATTTAGAATTTGCTTTATAAACTTTTTGTCTGAAGACATATGTGTCTGTCTGCTATAAGACTTTTGCTTCATAACAATATGATTAAACAAACTCTTAAGTAGCAAAACTATATGATGTTCTATGCTGAATGAAATTTTACAGTGTCTGTATTCAGTTGAGAAACAGGAAAGGAGGGGAAGTGACATTTTAAATCCAATGTATCCTTTGTTAAGGAAGAAACACATCATTTTTTCATAACACACTCTGTTGCTGAAAACAAATAGTTTTATTCCGCTCTGAGAGTTCCACACGAAGCAAGGTTGGTTAGACATCTTCCGATATGATTTATGCCATGACTTTTGATGTCAGTGATATTTGACATGTTAAATTGCATAACACTCAAAATCAGTTTATTGTTACATTTATGAGTAATGGCATTTATAGAAAATAAAAGAAGTGACTATTTTATTATTTTGTTTTCTCAGATCTCATAAACTTTTACAGACATCCATATCTATATAAAGCTGAGAAATACAGAAATTTAAAAATTTTAAAGCTTGAAAGACTTTAGTATTCTTATGCTTCCAAAATATTTATTTCATTTTAGATTGTATATGTGAAAGAAAATTATGGCTGTAAAAAAAGGCAGGGTGCAGGCATACAAATAGAACTTCTATGAAGATTTTAATTTTTCATAATCTTTAACATATGTTCAGAGTGGCATCTGATTTTAAGTGTCATTCAGCTGGACCTAGCAATAGTGTGTCAAACTTTGTATTGTTATGTGTCTTAACTTCTCAAAAGAATATTTTTCTTCAAAACCAAAAGAAAATATTCCCAGGTGAGCCATTTTGTCAGAAATTAAATAACTGATTTTCTAACCTCCATATATTGATTGAGTCGTTTTGAAAATAACTATCATATAGAAGAGAATAAAAAAAATTCAAGTCTGCAATAAATAAATTAAAAGTAAAAAAATCTGTAAGAAACAGGAACTCAAGTCAAAGACGTGGCATGTGAACAGACTTTACAATCATTTCCACAAAACAGAAGCAAAGAGGTCTTGTTAGTGAATATTATTTTCTACCCTTAAAAAAAATGTAAAACATGTCCTTATTTCAATCAGAAGATATCAGGGTAAATGAGTTTTCTAAACATCAGCCACAGAGTATGTAAAAGGGTAAAGTGTAAGTCAAACTTATATTTGTCTAACTACAAAGTCATTGAATTCTTTAGCATATTGACTTAGCTATTGTATTTATGATTCAATCTGGACAGTGTGTAGCACGACATATACCCTCATGCGCCCCATTCATTTTATTAATTTATTAATTTATTTATTTGATGTTACATTCTTTTTTTTTTTTAACCAAGAATGTGTATTGGTACATTGTATACATAATGTTCACATTCATCAGGTTATTTTGTACCTGTACATGATGTATCTTGGTTTTTCCCTCCTCTTCCTCACCCCTCCCTTCTGTTCCCCCTTCAATATTTACAGCAGGTTTATTTATATTTCCCCATATTTTCCCTTTCCTCTTTCTTTGGTTTTTCCCTTCTTTCTTTTCCCCCTTCCCCCTTTCTAGTTCTCCTCTTTTTTCAATATTATCTTCATTTTATATAATATCTATTACACTTCTCTGACCTTATTTACCCTTAAAATTACTCATATCAGAGAAACAATTTGATGTGTATTCAACAGTGTCTGATTTATTTCACTTAAGAGTATGTTCTGAAGAAACATCCATTTACCTACAAATGTCTCTAGCTTATCCTTTTTCTGTGGCAGAGTAGTACTCCACTGTGTAGAAAAAAACCACATCTTCTTTAGCCATTCATTAGCTGTTTGACATTTAGGTTGTTTCCAAGACTTAGCTATTACAAAAATTGTGTTGTTATAAACATGGTTGTGTATATAGCCCTGTGGTATGATTTTAATTCTTCTAGGAAGATGCCCAATAGAGGAATAGCTTTATCAAATGGAACCTCCAGTTGTAGTTTTTTTGAGGAATCTCCATATTGATTTCCACAGTGGCTGTACCAGTCTACATTCCCACCAACAGTGGAGGAGGGTTCCTTTTTCCCCACAGCCCCTCCAGCATTTGTTATTGGTTGACCTTTTCATGATTGCTGTTCTTTTGGGAGTGAGATGGAACCTTAATGTTGTTTTGATCTGCATCTCTTGAATGACCCGTGATGTTAAACACTTTTTCATGTATTTATTTGCCATTTTTATCTCTTCATCTGAGAAATATTTATTCATTTTAGATGCCCATTTTCAGATTGGGTCTTTGGATTTGGGAGGTCTGATGTTTTTGAGTTCGTTGTATATTCTAGATGTCAGACCTTTGTCTGAGGGACAGCTGGCAAAAATTATTTCCCGGTCTGTGGGTTTTCACCCTGCTCTGTTGGTGATTTCTTTTGCTGTGCAAAAGCTTTTTAATAGGATGTAGTCTCAAGCACTGATTCTTTGTATTAGTTCTCATGCAGTCTGGGTTCTGTTCATAATTTTTTTCCTACCTCTATGTCTTCAAGAGTTCTTCCTATTTTATTCTCCAGTAGATTTAGTGTTTTTGTTTTAATGTTTAGTTCTTTGACCCACTTTGATTTTAGCTTAGTACATGGTGAGAGACATGTATTTAGTTTCAGTTTTCGGCATGTGGCAAGCCAATTTTTCCAGCACCATTTATTAAAGAGGCTATCTTTCTTCCAGTGAGGGTGTTTGGCTCCTTTGTCAAAGATGAGGTATTTGAGTGTGTTTGGAGTTGTTTCTGTGTCTTCTAATCTTTTCCATTGTTCCTCAGGTCTGTCTTTGTGCTAGTACCATGCTGTTATTATCACCGTAACTTTATAGTACAGTTTCAGGTTGGGGATTGTGATGCCCCCTGCCTTATTCCTGTTGCCCAGAATTGTCTTTGCTACTCTTGGTATCTTCTGGTTCCTGATAAATTTCATGATTGTCCTTTCCAGAATTGCATTAAATCTGTATAGTAATTTAGGAAGTATGGCCATTTTCACTATGTTGGTCTTCCTAGCCAGGAACATGGTATATCTTTCCATTTTCTGATATCCCTTCCAATTTCCCTTTTTTAGAGAATTATAGTTTTCAATGTAAAATTTTTTAACTTCCTTTGTTAGATAAATTCGTAAGTATTTCATTTTTTGATGCAATTGTGAAAGGTGTATCTTCTGTTATTTCTTTCTCAGTGAGTTTGTTATTTGTAAATCATTGCTTCCAAGAATGATTTGTAAATAAGTATGCTATTGATTTTTGGGTGTTGACTTTGTATCCAGCTGCACGACTGATTTTAGTTATTAAATCTAGAAGTTTTTGGTGGAATTTTTGGTGTCTTCTATGCAGAGTATCATGTCATCTGCAAATAATGATAATTTAAATTCTTCCTTTCCTATATTTATTCCTTTTATTTCTTTCTCTTGTCTAATTGCTCTGGGCTAATGTTTCTAGAACTATGTTGAATAATAGTGGTGATTTTGGACAGCCTTTTCTTGTTCCAGATTTTAATGTGAAAGCTTCCAGTTTCTGACCATTTAGTGTGATGTTGGCTGTTGATTTGTCATAGATGGCTATAATCAGATTTAGATATAGATTGTCTATTCCTAATTTCTGTAGTGTTTTTATCATGAATAGGTGTTGGATTTTGTCAAATGCTTTTTCTGCATCTATTGAGATGATCATGTGATTTTTGTCATTGACACTGTTGATGTGGTGTGTTACATATACTGATTTGCATATGTTGAACCATCCATGCAACCCTGGGATGAATCCTACTTGGTCATAGTCCATAATCTTCTTGGTAATTCATTGCATTCTGTTTCCCAGTATCTTGTTTAGAATTTTTGCATCTATGCTCATTAAGGAGTTTGGCCTGTAGTTCTCTTTTTCAGTTGGATCCTTTTCTGGTTTTAGTTTCAGGGTAAGTCTTGCTTCCAAGAATGATTTCAGAAGTACTGCTTCCTTTTCAATTTCATTGAAGAGTTTAAGTATTAGTGGTATTAGATCATCCCTGAAATTTTTGTAGAATTCAGCTGTGAGACTGTCAGGACCTGGGCTTTTCTTTGTTGGTAGATTTTTAATTACCTCTTCAATTCCAATGGCTGATGTTGGGTTATTTAATATTTTTATCTCTTCTTGATTCAGTTTTGGTAGTTCATATGTTTCTAAGAATCTGTCCATTCCTTCAGTAGTTTCCATCTTGTTTGAGTATAGGTTCTTAAAGTAGGTGTTGATGATCCTTTGGATTTCTGTAGGGTCCATTGGGACTTCACCCCTTTCACTTTTATTGCCTGAATTGGGTCTTTTCTTTTCTTTATTTGATAAGATTGGCTAGGAGTTTGTCTATTTTGTTTATTCTTTCAAAGAACTAACTCTTTGATTCGTTGATTCTTTGTATTTTTTTATCTCAATTGCATTAATTTCAGCTCTGATCTTAATAATTTCCTCTCTTGTATGAGCTTTGGTTTGATTTGTTCTTCTTTTTCTAGATGTTTGAGGTTCAAAATTAAGTTTTTGAGCTCTTCTGTCTTCCTGGTGTGGGAGTTCAATGCAATAAATTTCCCTTGTAGAACTGCTTTAATTGTATCCCATAGGT
>PVJO010027907.1:0-18971 GCA_004026905.1 Hystrix cristata
GGACAGACCACCTTCTTAATATTAAAATTTGCTGCTTAACATCTTGCTTTACCTGTACTCTTTATCCTACTCTCCTAAAAATATCAAGGAATCATTTTCTGCTAACTGCTGATGGAATACAAGCTCTGTAAGAACAGAGGTCTTGGTTTTTTATTTTATAGATGAATTCTGGTATCTAACACAGTCTGTGCAGCTCAATAAACATGTTTGAAATAAATAAATATATGCATCTTTGGTAAGTCCCTTTATTTCTGTGATATAGAAATCTCATCTTCTCAATGAAAATGATCCTTCTAGTGTTTATAACTAATACAATAAAAAATGGTTCAGGGCAAATCCAGTTCATGTCTGCCATATATGTATATATGTATATGTATTCATCTCCAATGAACAGTATCATCAATAGTAACATAATATTTCAGTTTCTTGATTTGGAACATAGAAATATTATCCAAGTGGCCTGTTTGTACAGCATGCACCTGTGTAAGAAGATTGAACTGGTAAGATTCATTCACATATTTGTTGAATATAAATTAAGAGCCTACTGTGTATCAGCCATTGGGTTTAGTCTGTGAATACAGAAATGAGTCAATTCTTAGTATGTATACCCAAAAAGTTCATAATCTGGTGCAAGATAAAGATAAGCAAGTAGACATAGCAATGATAGAATGCAGTGCGTGCTCGAAGGAGGCAGATGAGAATGTTGAAGGAGCAAAGAGAAGAAGCCACATGCTTTGCTTGTTGCAAAAGATGTTAAGATGAACTGGTTCTTAAAGAATGAACAGGAAGTCCATAGAAAAAGAATCCTTGCAGAGTAGACCCTATGGGAAAGGGAATGGGCCGGTCAAAGGACAATGGACATATGGAGTGGAATGTGGTGCTTTGTGGGATATCGAAGTGCCTGATGAAGTTCAGTTCTTCATCAGTAAAAAAGGAAAAGCCCTCTCTGAATTTTTGATCATAGAAACCACAATGGATCTAAGGATAATTCACTGAAATATAAAGCATCATCGACAGCTAAATCTGATTATGACATATACTAGATGAATGTACCTTTTGCCTGGGTAGCTCCGTGATCACAATTTGATAGGTTTACTAATTAAACATGGATTGAGATATCTACAAACATTAGCAATTAATGATATTATCTAGAAGATACTCTTTGGCAAGTTTTCTTGCGCACACACACATATACATATTAACTTATATAGTCTATATGTTTAATATGCAAGCTGTATATATTTTAAAAACACACATTTAAGGAAAATAAAGTTGGTAAGTTTTTTTCCAATGTGAAGGTTGAGAATGGTTGGTATATCGATGAATATAATCTAGAAAGTGATTCAGCTGTAACGTTTGTTACCACAAGGCTCAGCAGGACTCCAATTTGACTTGGCTGGTTAGCAGAGCACAAATTCCTCTTACCTATTTCCCAATCCACTTTTTGCTGATGTCTTGGACACATCTAGGAGTTTGAAATTCCTCTTCCCTCTGATGTCTATATGCATTGCTCCTCATCCAATGTCATCTCAACAAGGTTTAACTTGACCAGGCTTTCAAAAATAGAAAACCTTTCCCCCATCACTGTCTAGTGCCATCTTCCTTTCTGTCCTCTGTTTTTCCCACAGCAGTAGTTTCCAAATGGTGTGTTTGTGGTAGCATTTGAGTCCTTTGGCAAGGGAGGGATGGGGGAGTTATGCAGATGAGTTCTACTTCTTTTATAGTTTTTATATCCTTTGACCTGGTGGAATACATCAACCGAAGAATGTCGGGGCGGGGGTATAAAGTTAGAAAATGATTTCCGAGAAGAAGACACCAGACTAAATTCAGGACTCTTGGATTTCAGTTCTGTATCTTTCATAGACAAATGCCCTGCTTCTATGTTGTACCTGTAAGATGGCAGACAAAACAATGGTCCCTTGGTTCTATTTAAATTAAGTTTTACCGTAACCCTAGTCAACTATGTTCCCTGCTGCTGCAGAAAAAAGAAGTGGTTGTTCATAAATAATGGTAATTATTAAGAGACAGAGACAAGAGCAAGAACTGACTTTAGGTCTGAGGAGACCCATTCATAAATCGAGAGTGATATTCATATAGGGGCCAGTTATCTAAATATAAACACAAATATAGTTGTGGAAAATATAGTAAATACAGCCTATTAGCCATAAGGCAAATAGAAATGTCAAGTAGTACTTGGAAACAAATATAAGACATTGTATGGACTTTTGGAATCCAAAGACAGGGGTTCAGCATCTCAATTTCCGACATTTATCTGGTAAGTACCAAAGTAATGTTCTATGGCCAAAGTTATGCTTTGAGTTCCATCCTGCCAGTATACCCTCCCACATCAGGGAAGTTTTAGGAAGTCTGGACCACTTTGTACTTGTGCTTTTCATATCAAAAACAACAGCAGCTTCTCTTTAGAAGTGCCATTTCAAAGGAAATTGGATATCTTCGGACACACCCACAGGATTCCCGTCAGCAGCTGTCATGGACACCCTACTCCCAAACCTCAGCACATCATTGTAAACACGAGCCTTCTCTGGCTGAAAGGTCAAAAGAGAAATGAATACAAAGTAACTTTAGACAGTATAGACTCTTTCTATATCTGTGATGTGTGGAAAAAAGTCCTATCGGCTTTTGCTAAGCTTCCTTTCCCCCTTATGATTATTTACTTATTTGGAAAGATTAAGGACAGAACTCTTGTGAGAAGTAATTTATCTTGATGATGTCACATAACTAATTCTAACCCAAATAGTTTGATGTTTGAAAGTTGGTTGGATTGTGGCTTATTTTGGCATTGAGAAGAGCAAACTATTTATTTAAATAAATGGGACCTTAAGGGATCTTACTGAGCTTAGCTTCCAAATTCAGAGACTAATGAAAAACCCTAAATTTTCTCTTGAGTTTCTTGATTTAGATATTACTATCATAAGTTGAATGTCTGACTTTTCAGATTATATTCTACTAGAAACAAACTTGAGGACTGGGTATGTGACTGCCTGTTTAAACATCATAAAAGTGGTTGAGTTTATAGTCTGAGAGTAGCAAAGGAGAAGACAGAGAGTTTAAAAAATTTAGAATGGCGTGCATCAATTTTAAAAACAAAGTTACTCCAGGATGTTTACAAAATATGGGCCTAGAAAATATGTACCTAGAAATTGAAATGAAGAAAATATGGAAATAAAACACTAAAAAGCTGTAGAATTAAAGACGAAATAGTAATTTCCATTACAGTCTGAGATGGTAATGCCAGTTAGAATAACAACCACAGATGAAAACTTAAGGGCTGCAGAAGAAAAATATGATCTTGTAAGTATACTCAGAACCTCAAATAGCTTAATTATTGAACTGGAAAAATGAAAATAAGCTTTGCAAGTAATAAATCTCCTCCCTCCATAAAACTTGACAAGGGTGTGATAAATTGCAAAGATAACACTCAAAATCAATACTAATATTACAAATGTGGATAAAGATAAATAAATGCAAAAACTAGTTTTTTTATAGTACATTCTAACAGTAAACAAACCTTTTCCAAGAAGAAATTAAGCAAAATTCAGGAAACTAAAAATACAAAAATTCACGTACCAGAAATGGGGCACAAATATGAGAGAAACTTAAGATATCAGCACTATGTAATTATATGAATAACACTGAAAACTACATATAATGGGTTATTTTCTTTGCTTTGGCTGAACATAGAAGAGTAATAAATTCATAAAAATGGAAGAATTTGAACGTGTTATTAAAGACTTCTGCTAAAAGTCCAGCTTCATAGAGCTCCGGTTTCTATAAAACCAGTAAGGATCAGATAATGCTCAAGCATTCTAAATATTTCTGTACTGTGGAAAGAAATTATTTTCTTCTCAATTAAATTCATAAATCAAATATAATTCTCATAATAAATCATGAAGATTGCTCAAGAAAACCCAAAGGCTAATTTTTTAGGAATAGAAATGCAAAATGTATTAATAATACATTAGTAATCTAAACTAGCATGCTAAAATAATAACATACAATTAAATACAGCTACATGAATGTGGGGCTCATCCAAAAGAAGAATGTATATTAATATAACTTATCACTTTAATAAACAGTGAATATATAAATAGATGTTAAAAATAATTTAAGAAAATTTTATATAAATTCTCTAAATTTAATAACATAAAAGGTTTGAACAAGCTGCAAGTAGAAATATACTAACTTTATGTGATGTAGATTTCAAACAAGCTAGCTGATATCAGCACAATTAAAGTTTACAATATATTATAATACATAATCTATACCATATATTATCTACATTATGGTTTCTTAAAATTATTAAATTTTTTGTAGAATTTACAGTGAGTAAAATTTCAAAAAACTTTAAAAATAATATGAATTAGAATAGGGGACATTTAAAAAAATTTATTCATAGACAATGACATTTCATCTAAAGGGAAAAAAAAGAAAAGCTATTATAGGTAGTGAGAATTTTATACATACATAGTAAATATATAAATTCCTTCTCTATATACCATTAATAGTGATCATCAGATCAATAACATATCATCAGACACTTATAAAAAGCCACACACATACACACACACACGGGCCACACCATTAAATATATGGACCACCTGAATATGAAAGGGAAATAAATCCTTAAAGAAAATTTTTAATAAGAAGGACCAAAAAACAAACTATAGAAAAATTATGGTATAATATTATGTGATATAAAATGAGTAATAACAGAATGATTAAAATATAATCATTTAAGTTGAAAGTTAGCTTGGAAGATAAGTGTTCTTTTCTATTTCCAGAATATTTGACAAGAGACAAAACTGAAATGGAATATTTGATAATTCATCTAAAGCCGGCAACTAATCCAGGTGCATAACATCCACACGGTAGGAGTCTTTAAGAAAGAAAAATTTTTGAAAATGTAAATAGAGAATTGTGATTATTAATTTTAGGGGTCATGAGGGCTGGATTGAGGACTCTTCTGATAGTTGGTAAAACGTTATTTCTGGGTATGTCTGTGAGGATGTTTCAAGAAAGAGATTAACATTTAAATAAATAGACTGAGTTAAAAAAAAAAATCTACCCGGGAAAGGGGGGCTCGAGTAGCACAGAAAGACAAGAAAAGTGGCTTCACCCTGTTGTCTGGAGCTCACACATCCACTTTCTCCCGACCTTAGACCTCAGAGAATCCGCTTCTCCAGACTCTGGACTGCTGGTCTTAGTCTGCCCTCACCCTCCAGCTCTCAGCCTTTCTGGAGTCTGAGACTAAGACCACCAGCTCTCAGACTGTAGGACATTGAGCTCAAACTGAATTACATCGCTGGATTTCCTGTTTGTCCAGCTTTCAAATGATACATTGGGAGACTTCTTGGTGTTTGTAATGTGTAAGCCAATTCTGTAATACATCTTTTCATTGACATCTATATATTTATATTTGTATCTGTTTCTATGTCTGTCCATATCTATATGTACATGTACATGTATTTCTACATCTGTTTACATCTATGTCTATCTATATTTACACCTTTCTCTGGGGAACTCTGAGTAATACAAAAACATAGTAAGTGAACTAAAAGAATCATTATATCCAGCGTTTAAGAAAGAAACGTGTTTCAGATTGCAAAATTCCCACAAGAACCGAATGGATGAATAAAGGAGGGTACAACTTCAAATGAATAAAAGAGGCTACAGCTATACAAAGGAAGACCGAGAAAAAAACTTCTTTGGAAGTGTCAGAGGGTAATAACCAAGCAAACAAAAAGCAAAACAAAGCAAAATATTTTTCCCCACAATGGAAAAAAATCAAAGGCCCGAGCCTTCTCTTCAATATCACTCTATGCCTGAAGACAAGGCAGTAAAAACTTCAAAGCTTAAAGAGAAAACAATTTTGAACTTAGAATTCGACATCTATGAAACGTACAAGTTGAATGTGAATGCAAATATAAAATATGTTAAAACGTGCGTGAATTTGAAAAAGATTTTCATATATTTATTCTTTAAAATACCTAGAAGTAAATTTTATCAATAGTGAAAAAAATAGAAGAAAAGCTGAGTAAGAAGTAAATTTGGAAAAAGCAAATTCTGGAAAACACAGTGGAGTTGTATCAGAAATGCAGTGAAAATAAATCACAAGACTTCAAATATTCAACTGTACAAAAAATAAAAATTAGTCCACCCTAACAGGAGAAATGAAATGGGCCTGAAAATAACGTGAAATTTATCCCATTTGTTTATTTTTTTATTTTAACTGATATATGAAAACAAAATGTACCTAACAATCTTATGTTTTAAAACATGCATATATTGTATGATGTATAAATCTATTTCAGTAGATCTGTCTACTCAAACATTTAACTTTTCATGGTAAAAACTTTGAAAATATGTTCTTGCTTTACTTCAGAAGTAGTTTGAAGCAGTTCAATTTCAAAGTACTGCAATGAAAACAACACGTTTTATCTGTTAACCACCACCACCCCCATCACAACAACAAAAAGAATAACAAATTATCTGCAAGGAAGAAGCCAAATATGAATGTCATAAATCAGGTGCAAAGAGAGCAAAAGTATAGTTTCGAACAACAGATGGAATTCCTTCATTCCAGCAATCTTTTCACTGTACCAAACTGAATATCATTCATTGAAAATATTTTAAAATATCTGGTAAAACAAACTTTCTTTCATATTAGTTTATGTCTTTTTTTTGCATATGCATTATTCTGAGGTCTTTTTAGAACTATGTTTGAATGCCCTCTAAAAATGTCTATTGGCCTTTTTAATGAGTTTGTAAAATAGTAAAATATAAGTTGAGTGAAAATTTTACTTGAAAGAACTTATTCTTACTTCTTACAACTGTAGTATGTCTCTTTTTAACTCTTTCTTGATCTCAAAATTTAGTGAATACTTTGCATGCACAAATGGTACATTAGCGATTTATTTGTTTTCTTATGTTTGAATCAGCCTTGCCTTCCTGTGAAAAAACTCCACTTCATCACCTACTTCTAGATGCCAGACATCTAGGCTCAAGAATGATAATGTTTTATAATTTTCTCTCTTCTTACACTGTCTTTGGTTGGCTTGGATATTCAGGTAATACACAAATATGTGAATTAGGAAGTTTTCTCACCCTTTCTATTTGGTGGACAAATTAGAGTACAACTAGCATTACTTAAATAGTCGGTAGACTTTACTGATGGAGCTATCTAGGACCGAAGTTGTCACTGTCAAAACATTTCAGTTCCAAATTCAATTTATTGAATAGGTATGAGTCTACTCAGGTTATTGTCGTGAGTGTGGTTGGCATTTTACGTGCATTTAAAGGAGCCGGTTCACTTCACTTGAGATGTCAAATTTATGAGATTATCTGAAGTTACATCATTTCCTTATTATCCATTTAATCCGTGTAGAGCAAATGATCAAGAATGAATATTTACTTATTTCATTCTTGATAATTGTAATATGTGTCTTTTTATCTTAGACAATATGGCATGATGTAAATATGATTCTTTGGAAGAATGGCTTTTAGTTGAATTTATCATCTCAGTTTTTGCTCTATTTCTTTACTCATTTTTATTTATTTATTTATTTATTTATTTATTTATTTATTTATTTTGGTGCTGGGGATCAAACTCAGGGCCTTGTGCTTGCAAAGCAAACACTCCAACCTCCGAGCTAAATCCCCAGCCCTTTGTTCTATTTCTTAATGATTTAATGCTCTAACTTTAGTATTTTATTAATTCTGATTTCTTTTGTTTTAATTACTCTTCTTTTTTTAGTTCATTTAGATGAAAGCTTACTTCATTGTTCTGAGGAACTAATTCTTTTCCAATATAATCTTTCAGTGCTATTAGCTTTCCTCTCAGTACTGATTTACCTACAGCCCAAACTTTTTACTATCTTGTGTTTTCATCTTTAATCAATTAAAAATATTTATTGATTTCCCCAAAATGATTTCCATCTTGAACCAAGGAATATTTAATGTACTTTCTAAATATTTGAGGATGTTTTAAATTGTTATTTAATATTCATTTAGTTTAATTCCATTATGTTTCAAGAACATACTTTGTATAACGTCAATTAATTTCAATGATAAAAGTTTTGACCTAGAATATAGTTCTTCTTGCCCAAAGTTTCATGTAACCTTGAAACAAATAAGCAAACTACTATTATTGGGACAAGTGTTCTGGGGAGAGGTTTTTATGCGTTGTCCCCTTCCCTCAGGTGTAATGGATTTTCCCTGATGTCCAGAAGACAAAAGCACAGAATTTCAGATGTGAGGGATCATATGAGTCCCTTTCTTGCCTACATGCTTTCTTTTCTTTTCTGTAAATGATTCGAGAAAAGGTATGACTTTCTAGAATGCCCAGAGTTATTGTTGTTTTCCATGGATGAAATTCTGCTCTTTACAACTTCGGATATCCTAAACTAAATCTATAAGAAGTATGTACTTTGGCCAAAAATAATAAGATTATGACTTTTGAAGGATCCCAGTGCCGTGGTATAAAAATATTCTAAAATTAATAAATATAAGGGTTATAAATGCACTTGGAATTGGTGATTAGAAAACAGAAATTGCAGTTATTGAATTTTATAGCATTTTAATATACTTCAGTGAAACAAAAATGTTTGTGATGAAACCAGTGTTGAAATAGAAGGTACATTAACATTATTAACATGCTATGTTACCGATCAGATTTTAGAAATAACTAAGCCTTTGCAAAACTATTTGGGGAAATTAAACACCACCGTCTATAATGTTATCAAATATTTTATTGTTTTTAATTTTTTTCAAATATTTTAAAAATACTTAGATATAAATATTGACTAAGTATGAAAAGTGCAGAGAAATTATGAACATAAAAATCCGAATAACGTTACCTTAAGTAAAAGCTGGAAGTGTAGCAAAAGGAGGGTAGACATGAGAATACAATGGAGAGAATATGTGAAGTTTAGATACATATTTTAATATTTTCTTAAACTTGGTAGGGGTTGCAGAAACTTTTGTTTGATCACACTACCTATCATTTTATACATTTATAATACTTCAAAACACAAAGATAGTAAAAGTTAAAAAATAGAAATAGGTGCAAAAGACCTAAAAGAAGCAGAGCTATCAGCTGCATTGTGATATATGTGACACTAATATTATGGGTAAGAGCACTTCAAGGTGAAGGGCCTTGGAAACCACACTATGATTTTATATAGGACGCCAAAAGATGAGAAGAGTCCACCTGAGTGTAGACTGTATCCTACAAAGCCTGAAAGTCAGCCTCTGATTTGTTCAACCCCAGATTGGTAGCCCATTACTAATCTAACTACAAATAGTAACTTAAAGGGTACGTCCTCTGACATAAGAGAATACCATCCAGAGCTTCTGGGTACATGGCAATAACATTTCTTATATATTCAGAATCTAGAATTCTTTTAAAAATAACCAGAATCTCTAAGAAAAAAGACCAAGAGGAAAAACTGAAGAGTGTAAACATACTCACAGATGATGGAAGTATTAAGTCGTTAGACATGGAATTAAAATAACTTTTAAAATGCTTAAAACTCCATCATAGGTTGGAAAATTTTCACTATAAAACACATAGTCACATATTACTTGATGAATATGTATATCTCTGTGTATGTATATCTTGAAAATATCAATACCTAAAAATAAGAATGTTATACATGTGATCATTGCCGTTTTTCCTCCCTTTTTGTCTCTAATACAACAGATTCTTTAACCCTCCTTTTCCTTGTCTTCTACTGCTATTTTTTGTTTGTTTGTTTGTTTGGTTGGTTCTCTTCACTGAAATGACCAGGGAATTCTGACTGAAGGGCCCATCAGTGCTGACGGTTATGCTGGACTGGCAGAGTTTGTGGCGCTAGTAAGGTAGCCAGGGCTGGGGAGATGGATGCGGTTGGGGGCTATGAAGTGACTAGGACCAAGGAAAGTGCCAAAAATCACAGGGCCTGTGGTTTCACATACGAACAAATACATGTAATAGCTTTTCTTGCATGCGAATTTATAATTGTATAAAATTTTTAAAATAACTGATGGTGATAGCCAAGATAGTTGTTACCTTTGGGAAGGAAGCCAGTGATTAGTAGTGTTAAAGGATGCTTCTGGCAGTTTCTATTCCCTCATCTGGATAGTGAATCACACAATTGTGTGCCTCTGTGTGTGCATGTGTGAGTGTGTGTGTGTGCACGTGCATGTACGTGTATAAGTGTGTGTATAAAAATTCACCAAACACTCAGAATTTCTTATTTTTATAGACAACTTATAATTCAGCAAAGGTTTACTTGAATTACAAATTCTGATATGATAATTTACAAATAAATTAGAATTAGAAATAAAAGAGGCAGAGAGAATTATATACTTGGCTGTGTGAGCATCTGGAAGAAAAAATGGAATGGTGTGTGTGCAAAATGTATGCAGCTTCACAGTGAAATGTAAACATCGTGGCATAAATTGATGGAGATGAAGATAGATGAATAGGCAAGGACAACCACATAGAGGGACTTGCATATTTCAGCTTAGGAAATGGGAAATGGGGAAGGATTAGGAGAGGGAAAACATTAGGGGAACAGGAAACCAGGAAGTGTGTATTACAAAGATGGTGACATTCCAACAAGCAAGGTTAAAATACAATGTTTAGGATTTGAGGAACAGTGAGGACAAAGGCTGGGTGACACATATTCATTCCACTTATTTAGAACAGAGGTTAAACAATGTAATAATGTTAACACCAAAGTGTAAATACTTTTCATCTTGACAATTTAAAACTCATAATGTAACTTAAAATTTCTTGTTGTTATCGATAGGAAGAAGTTGGAAGATAACAAATATTGCTTTCTTAATTTTTTATTTGATAGTAATTGAAATTAATAGATTATTAAGAATTTTTATACATGTTACAAAGGCATTGGTAATAATATAAGAAATGGAGTCTGTAAACATTGCAGACTATCAGGACAACAACTCAAAGAAAAGAAAACATGAGTCACAGAGTAGAGCAGATACTATAAGAAACATTAAGAACAAATATAATAACATAAATGACAGAATTCGGTACAAAAGGATCTGTTACAGCAACAAATGCCAATGGGATAAACTAACCTATTAAAACAAAAAGACTTAGATAATATCAAAAAATAAAACCTTTCCACATGCTGTATATATGAGATACATCTGAAAATAACTCAGAAGCTTTGAAAATTAAAAGACTGAAACTATACCAGACTAAGACAAAATAATAAATCAGCAGTCACAATAGTAACATCAGAATACTTTAACTCCAAGATAATAATTAAATGACAAAATAATAGAGGTTAGAGACACAGAGGAAACTGAGTGGTCTTGTGTCTTCATGCAACAAAGAACTAAACATCCAAATGTATAACCAAGAATTTTAGGCAATGAAAGGAGGAAAAGTGGAACAATGGTATGATATTTCTCATACCATGACTAACACAAAAACACATTTGAAAGTTACATGAAGAATTTTAATTGCAATTAAAATGGTAGCCCCAACAAAGAGATAAAATTATACTCTCACCCACCGTACACCTGGGAGGGAACTTCTTTTTAAGTACCTAGGAAACATTTATGAACACTGAGCACATATTAAGCCATAAAAAGGCCCTTAGTAAATTAATAAATAAAAACTGTTTGGATCAAATTCTCTAAACAATTTATATAGAAATTATGAATTATTACCAAAAGAGAAACCAAAAATTTAACAACCTCACATTTAAAAATGTGAAGAATCTGAGTGCAATACACACTGGGTATAAAGAATATATTACAAGAAAAAAAAGAGAATAGAAGAAAAAAATGGAAACAAAGCTTTTGTAAGTAAGGAGGGAGGGAGGGGTTGAAGGGAAGGGAGGGGAATGGGAAAGAAAGAAACAGCAAGATATACCCTGTATAGATACACAGTCCCTATGATGAATATTATCATTGTGTATATCTAAAATGTACCACCAAAATAAAAAAGATGGAAAAGAATTTCATCCAGTACAAAAAAAAAAAAAAGAATGTGTGAAAAGGAAATCAAAACTAACGTTTCATACTGTATGGAGGAATCAAGAAACAACTTTATGAGGAGGTCAGTAGACTTGCCCCAAAGCCGACTCTCCCCACAGAATCACTCCTGTTATTAAAAGTGAATGAAAATTATAAATGAGATGAAGGGATAACAAAACAAATCAAAGATGAGTCAGGAGAATTTAAAGGAAAGTGTTAAAAATAGTAGAACCTTTGAGTAATATTTTAAAATACGAAGCATGAGAACTCAAAGAAGAAAAAAGGAGAACACACAAATACCCCAGCCCGGAAGTGACACAAGGTGACAGCCACAGACAGAGGCCTGAAGGCATCTTTGTCCCAGATCCCAGCAGCATCAAGGAGATTAGGAGGCACCCGATCCCAGCAGGCTGTGCTTGCTCCGCAGGATGGTTTGAGAAACTGCATTCTCTATGGTTACTGCTGCATCTACATGGGAGACCTGAGTGAGTAACCCCCCATGTCTACCACACGACCCAGATGAGCCAAACTGTTGCCATCCTCAGAACTACAAGCCACCAAGGAAGCAACAGAGGCCACAGCGTAAAACTTGTTCCATACAAACTCCCACCCGTGTTCACCCCATCAGCTTTCAGGATCCGAATTTTCTCTGGTCTTTTATGACAGTGAGACTTTCTTTCTTATATTCAGTCTGGTCCAATTTCCTATGCATGCCCAACTCGAACCCTTCTACTAGATTCTCTGGAAATAACGACTTGGGATTATAATGGGCTCTAAAGTCTACATGCTCTACAATGTACTCACCACCATCTTGTCCTAATTAAAAACTGGCTTCCAAGTGAGGACATTCATTTATCTGTCACCATCGTGATCTTTGGTGTCAACTGGAATTGAGAGAATTGACACTCTGGACCACACACGTACTTTGGAGGATCATGATGCACATATTGCAAATATAAATCTGTAAATGAACTCATGGAGAATTCTCTCTCTTGGGATGCAGCACACAGGGCTGGCTCCAACAAGCCAAAGCCTTAAAAATCCACTCTCATGACTCACATGGCTGGAGCCCCAGGGAAATGCTTTTCTAAATGTCTCATCTTATTTCCTATAAACAAAAGTCAGCAGTGTAGGGAATGCTGTTAAGTTTGTGGGCTGTACCACTGAATACAACAGAAATGGACACTGTCTGAGAGTCTAGGGAACATTTGAAGTTACAAATTAAAAAAAAGAGAAAAGTCTGTTTAACTTTTCATGTAATTTTTCTTATTACAGCAAAAAAAATTGTTTTTTTTTTTCGCCCTAATGTCTCAGTATAACAAAACAAGGTTTTGTAAAGCAGTTTGTAATTTCCTAGTGGCCTCGCATGTATCTATTTCTAGTGTTGCTTTTTAATACCTTCTCTTTCCCACTAACCTGATCTATTCTCCAGTCTTCCACATGTCAGTAAACAGCTTTATTGTGCAGCCCAGTTTCCAAATACTGAAGCCTCTTTTCATAACCTCAGATCCTCAGACCCAACAAGTCATTTCTTTACTCTTTTCATGATATTGCTCAGGTTCTTCATCCCCATTCTCATACCTCCGTTTTACTCTTAACTGCTGTTTCTCTCCTACTCTCTGCAATCTTTTCTTTTCTGGGCTCTCCAGGTCCATGCTGCAGAATTAAGAGCCAGTCAGAAGAAAAAGAGATACTGTTCTGAAGAATAGTGAACCAACATCCATAAATGGTTACTCAATGAGACCCTAAGTACATTAATAAAATAACCCTGAATACCAGAAAAAAGATGTGTGATTACTAAGAATTCTATTCTTTAAATTATTCGTGATTATCTCTATGTAGCTTACTGTTTTGGTTTAGATCGAAAATGTTCTCCCCAAAGTCTCATGCATTCAAAAGTAGAGCTTATGGGAAGTGATTGGCTCATGAGGGCGCTATACTCATCAGTGGATTCATCAGTTTAGGAGTGTGTAGCTGAATGTGCTATTAGGAGGTAAGCGCGGCTGGAGGAGGTGCATCTTTGGAGATGTGCCTTTGAAGTCTCTCTCTCCCTCTCCCTCCTCCCCCTGGCTCTCTGCGCTCTCTGTGTTCCCTTGTTGCCATGGGTTAAGCAGCCTTCCAGGCATTTCCATTGTGACACTTCTGCCTTGGAGCCAACCATCCATGGACTAAACCCTGTGAAACCATGAGTTCAATAAAACCCTCCTTTAAATTGCAGGAGTCAGCTATCAGGAATTTTATCCCAGCAGTGGGAAAGCTGACTAATAGGGCCACAATGTGATTGATAAAACTATATACCTAGTCACCATTCTTTTTTCTTTTTTTTCTAATTCTATTGCTAGTACAGTAATACCTTAGTTCACAAAGGCTTCTGTTCTCTACCAATTTGGTTCCCAAACAGAAGCATTTGGCAAAATTTTGCTTCTATTCACGAAAACTACATTGGGTGAGGAAATCATCCACGGCTATATTCCCCACATGAACACAAACACAGCCATCTTTCTAGAAATGCTTCACAAAGTGTAAAAAATGATGGGATTAGTGTGTTCAGAGGAAGTGTTTTGAGATGCATTAATTGCAGTATGTTTTTTAATGTAATAAATTGTTTTAAATGTAAACAGTCACCAAGTTTTCATCAAACCTTATAAATAAGTAAATCATTTCATTTGTTTTGTTTTGTTTTTGAGGCAGGGTCTCACTTTGCAGTTCAGGCTGGCCTTAAACTCACTATGTAGCCCAGGCTGGCCTTGAGCTCATGGTAATCCTCTGGACTCAGCCTCCTAAGTGCTGGGATTACAGGAGTGCACCACCATGCTCAGCTTCACTTGTATATTTTAGTTTATGCATATGTGTACTTTCATATTCTCTACATATATACAGATATATAGATAGCTGAATATATATTTATATTACTCTGTAGGTGTGAAGCAAAGCTTTTATTTTAGCTTATTTCATTGTTTTCTTCTCTCTTCTTCCCTCTCTTTCTACTTTATCCTCCCTAACAAGTAACCTGCACATCAAATTAGCATATGTACTTCAATATTTTTGTTCATGGCTGTGTAATTATATACAAACAAGCAACATACATATATGTCTCCACAGAATCATACATATACATAAATCTACACATGCAAAGAATTGATAATAATTTATTATTATTTAGTAAATATCTCCTTATAATATACAGAATTTTTTATATATTACTTTGCTCCTTCAACAAACCACATGGTCAGAATTCCTCCACATCAACCAGTGTAGCTCTGAAGTATTTTCTTTCTCATAAAATAATCTATGGTGTAGCTAATCCATAATAAATTTAGTCTATAACTGAATTCCTGTTGGTTTCTCACTTTGTCACCATGAAATTTTTGTCACCATAAAATATCTGTATATAGGCAAAATATCTCTATATATACAGAATATCTGTGTATACAAGTAGAAAGTTTTCTGCAGAACAAATTCTGAGTGTCCGAGAGTTTCTACAGGAGACTCACTGAGCATTAAGCAAAGCTCCCAGAAACAAAAGAATGTGAGGAATAAAGAAGCTGGGATTGGGCAGAAGGAGACTGTGTTACATCATAGTTGGACTCACACCCCAGGAGCTCAGGCAGGTCTAGAACTGGCTGATTGCTCAGAGCTGTCCTGAATAAGGCCAGGTGGGAGAGTGAGAGGTGTTACGCTCCATCATAGCTGCTGCCCCTAGAAAGGAGGCGAGACTTAGACAGCCGGCTTCTCTTTGCTGACCACAGTTCTTAGAAAGAACTTATCTGGGAGTCATTGCAGAGCTTTGTTCTTATCAACTTAGTTAAGCTAGGACTACATTTCCCAGAATACACTTCCCACATTGTATATTCTCCTTAGCATTGGACAAGCAATAAAGCAGCAGGAGACTTGGAAGTCAGAAGTAATGAGTAGCCAAACTCTTCTGTCTGAAAATCAGTACAGGGAGGCAGCCCTGGAAACTTGTGCTGTTCTGTTGACCTGCCAGATTATTTAGTGCACAGACCCACAGTTCCTCCCACTCCTACCACCTTTACTGCTTTGGTGCCTCTAAGTCTTATGCAAGTGACTGTGTGTGATGACAGGCACCAGGTTCTCCTGCAGGTCCCTCATGGCACTGAGGGGTAGGTGGCGAGAGGCCTGGACTCCTCTTTGTCTTCATGCTCTGCAGGTCACTGTCTCCGTTCCAGCATGTCTTTCCCTAGTGCATGCCCAGCTTTGCTTTCTGTCACCTGTTCAGACTTCAGACGCAACACCAGAAGTGGAGCAACAAACGTAGCCACTATTCACCCCCATTGAGTTAGTTCTGGTCCCTGTAATACATTCCTTATTTTATATCACCCATAGCACATCTGCTTCTCTGATTCAGCACAATGATACAATACCTTTGACACCTGGAGAGTGACCCTGTCCTGATGGGGAGATCTGGGTGGTGCACAGCAGGGCCCCCGGCAAAAATGGAGGTTAACTACAGTGAAACAGCACCAGAATAAAGATGGCTGGATTGAAGAATACATGTATCTAAAAACACGCCAGATTGCTTCCCACAAAACCTGTAATAATTCATGTCTCCACAATGAACAGAAGAGCCTTTTATATGCTTCCTGCACAATACTCGATGCTGTTACTCCTCTCAAGTTTCATCAGTGTAATACTTATGACAAGATATCTTCTTATGATTTAAATTTGCACTTCTCTCTCAGCAAGTGCATTTCAGTTCCTCGTGTTTGTTGAGCATTTGAATATATTATTTTGTGAATTGTTTATGCTTTTGTCCATCTTTTCTGTTGGCTTCTATATACTTTTCTGGTGAGTTTGTAAATTTTCTCTGAAAATTACAGACATTGGCCACCCTTAATCTGTTGTTTTATTTAAAATAATTTATTGCCAATTTTTACGTCTATTTGACTTTGTTGTGTCATCTGCCACTTCACTTGGAATTCCTTTGGAAAATGCTATAAAATAGAAATACAGGTAGATTTTCTTCTGATAATACACTTCGCCACTACTATTTATTAAATAATCAAGCCTTTTCCACTGACTCGATGAGTAAATTTTATATATATGTGAGTAGTTTATATACAAATATGTGGATTTATTTTTCACCAATAATGCAAGAAGTTAGAAATATTTAATATTTAGTAAATTTAAAATATTGAAATATAAATCTATTTGTAAATCTTTAATGTGGTACATACAAATGAAATCAAACATAAACATGATTAATAAGTGAAATATAAGAAGTGTTTACTATAAAAATCAAGTACATGTAAACCAATTTTTTACTTAAATTATTTAGAAAGTAAAAATTCATGTGGTAAGAAAAGAAGTTAAAATATTAAGTATTTAAAAAGGAGGCAACCATGAATGTCCGATTCACCCCACCTAAAAGTATGTTCTCAAGGAACATCCATCCATACATGAACAACTCTAGTTTATCCTTTCCCGTGGCTGTGTAGCACTCCATCGTGTAGAAAAACCACACCTTCCCCAGCCATTCATCGGTTCCTGGGCATCTAGGCTGCCCCCAAGACCCAGCGACTACAAATTGTGTTGCTATGAACATGGTCATGCATACATCTCTGATATGAGAGATCATGACTGTAGATAGGGACAGGGAGGTGTAATAGATATTATATAAGGGGAAGATGGTGTACAAAGGAGAGGAGTACTGGAGAGAAAGAAGGGGAAAAGCAGAAAGGCAACAGGGGAAAGAAAAGGGAAAGGGAAAATATGCAAATTAAGAATAAACCTGCTGTAAATAGGGAAGGAGGGAACGGGGGGGGCCGGGGGAGGGGGGAGAACCGGGATGCGTCATGTACAGGTACAAAATAAATGTGATGAATGTAACCATTGTGTGTGGGATGTGCCAATACATGTTCTTGGTTTAAAATTAAAAAAAAATAATAAAAATAAAAAGGAGGCAAATTTATTATTTGCACATGATATGATTGAATACTTGGAAAGATAATCAACTGAAATGCTATTTTAATAGTAAGAGATTTTATAGATTGGCTGGTTAAAAAATTAATATATAAAAATCAATAGCTTTCTAGACAGAAACAATAAAGTCAGAAAATCAAGTGCAGGAAAGATCCCATTTACAAGAGCAACAAAAAAGATAAACTATCCGAGAATAAACTAGAAAAACGCTCAGTGTCTGTTGGAAGAAAATGATAAAACTCTTCTGAGAGGCATAAAAGTAAATTTGAAAAAATGGAAAAAGGCACATTTCTTATGTATACAAAGATTCAGTGGTGTGAAGATGTTAATTCCTTCCAACTTTGTAAGTTCAATGCAAATTTCAGGTGTTATAAGGAGCTGGAGAGACCTGGGGTCCCGGAACAAGGAGAACGGAAAGAGTGAATTCGGCAGGTGATGAGGATCACGATTGATTCTCGTTATTTCCCTGCTTATGTGTGGTAAGAAATACCCTCACGTTCTTATATACTTTCATTTTATACTTCTTGATGAATTAGCTAAGTTAATTCTTTAGGAAGTCTTAGCAAGTTTGTTTTTAGGGTCAGCCCTACAGAAGGAGCCCTTGTTGTGAACCAGCATGCGTTGGGAAAGGTCCACAAAGAATGAATGTGAATATGTTTGACTAGCTTATAAATGGTACCTTCAAGCAATATAAAAACACTCAGTTCACTCTGATTCTAATCTGTTAATACATCCACTATACTATATTGCCATTTTCTTATTAGCTGTCTAACTAGACCAGGCATTGGCAAACAATGGTCCACGGGCCACATACAGCCTGCCACTTGTTTTTGTAAATAAAGTTTTATCGAAACATAGCCACACTCATCCATTTACACATTGCTTAGGGCTGCTTTTACACTGCATCCATGGAGTTGGGTAATTGGAATGAAGATGGTAAGGCCTGCAAAACAAGAAATATTTACTATCCGACTCTTGGGAGGAAGAAGTTACTGACCCTCGTTCTTGAC
>PVJO010027908.1:0-18971 GCA_004026905.1 Hystrix cristata
TTCATAATTAATTGTTTAGTTAGTTGATATAAAAATTCAAAATACTTTTGGGAGGGACAACAAATTACATCCTCTTAATGTAATGTCCATAATCCCCCGACCCCTGTCAGGAGGAATTTGATAAATAAGATCTTGGAGGGGTGGAGGGAGTGAAGGAAGAAAGGGGAAAAGGAAGGGAGAGGAAATGAGAGGTGAAGGGAGGAGCAGAAGTAGAGTGGCTAAGACTGCTGAAGAGGCAAAGAAAAGCAAATGGAGGACCCCTAGCTGAGAAGCCTGTCTAAACTTGCCAAGAACAAGTTCTGCCTAAAGGCAGCTTTCTTCCTTTTTCTTTCCACACCCTGGGCTTGCATAGCCCAAGAGATAAGGGGAAACTACAAAAAACCACAGCAAGGATCTCCTAATGTAGAGGCTTCTACTGACCTGTATTTCAGCATAGTTCAGTGCTATGTATGCATAACCACACGTCTAAAGGGAAAGTGAAAAATACTTAGATGTCTCTAATGCACAAATATATCCAAGGAAAGGCACAAAAAAGAAAAGGAGGGAAGGAGATAGAGAGAGAGAGTTTGGCAGTAGAATCCTTTGTATTTTAAATAATTCACCCCTTAGTTTAAGGGTTTAAGGTATTCCACCCCCTCATTATTGCTTTTGGGGACTAGAAAACAGATCTAGGAGCAATTCAATCCAATTAGAAGGGAAAAGAGAGATTTTCTCTGGCAATTGCTATGCAAATGTGTGTGTCAGGAAACAGAAAAGGTGACACTAAGCAGTGCATTGGGTTGTTGACAACAGAATTTCTCATTTTCCGAAGCATTTTCAAAGACACCGTAACCTAATAGGAAAATGACCTGGGTAGTCATACCAAGGTCAGTGCCAGCTTTCGTCATCTGCAGAAGAGCAAGCTGGGCCAAGTAAACCGCCTGGGGGCAGCTTCCCTTCAATATTATATTCAATTGTCATATTCACGTTTTCAGTAATAGGAATTGCTGGTGTGTGACACTTTTTGAAACGCTTGGTATTGTGGGCTTATAAAACATTTCAATGGGTAATAGTGTCAGACAGTGGTAATTAATCCTGGAGGAGAACCGTGTTTCTGAATTGGAGCATTGCTTAAAGGTATGACAATTTAGTGTCTACTCATTAAAAGTTGTGCCTGAGCTGCTACCTCTTACCTATAGCTTTAAAAATAATTATGTTAGAAAAGCCTGCACAATTGGATTTTCAATGTTATGAAACATGTATTCTGGCTCCATCTGAATGTTTCCTCAGCTCAGCGCATGGCAGTGAGGGGTGCTGAGGGTGGCAAGAGGAGAGAAAGCAAAGAGCCCAAAGGTTAAGGATGGGTAGGAGGTGACCCGGGATCAGAGTCTGGAACGGAACTCACTTCACTGAGGATGTGATGCCCAGTGAGATTAGGTCCTTATTCAAAATCAACTAATTATTTGCAGACAGGAATCCAAGGTCATGTATTTTAATCTCACTCAGTCCCAGGACCAATTTATTACTTTAGTCCTGGTTTTCTCCTTCGAAATCAGTCTCATAGAAACAAGCAAGAGAATTCTTGCGCATACATAATTAAAATGGAACAATACAAGCACCCAGTCACTGTATTGCTACAACTAGTACAAAGGCCAACGTTTAAGCACATGAAATAAACGATGCTTGTTATGAGCCAAGCAAAGGGATGAGGCTGATATGCGAGTAGGAAAAATAAATATGGACAAGTGAAAAATATTGAAAATACAAATTATTACAAGAGGAACAATATCCTTCAGACCTTGCCTACTGAAAATACCCACTGGGAGTGAATTTTTTTTTTTTTTTTTTTGGTGCCGGGTATCAAACTTGGGGCCTTGTGCTTGCAAGGCAAGCACTCTAACCCCTGAGCTAAATTTCCAGCCAGGGAATGAGTATTAAAGCTAGTCACCAAATAAAATTTTTTCAAAAATGCTTTTTTCAATGCACAAGCACTTTTATGGGATTTTTACAACATTCTGATCATTCTGATGTTTTCAGTGGTAGAGTGAAAACAAAAGTATAGTTTGCTTTAGTATCTTTTTCCTCTCCTCTGCTTAGAAAATGTGGTTAAGGGATCTCATTGCCAGTGATGTTGTGACCTATTTGGTGGAAACTATGTGTATAAGTTGTTTTCTGGAACTACATTTCACTTCAACCTTGCATGCATATTTATCCAAATATATTTATAGAATATACTATTCTGCTTTCGGTGTATCGAATAGATACATTTTCTATTCTGCAGATATGTTTAGAATATGGGCACAAAACTGATTGATTCAGTCACCTCTTTCTGCGTTTCTTATTTATCCTGTGAAATTTTTGTTAGTGCCAAGCTCTTGGCAACTGGGACTTCAAACCCTTGGAGTTAAATACATGTAGAAGGAAGGACAATTTTACAGAGCTCTGTAGCTGACAATCCTGTTGCAGTGGAATCGATCCTGGGATTCAAGCCTAGCATTTCTTTACAGTTGAGCCAGGACACATAAGCAGTTCAATTGAGCAGTGAACAGAAATAGAAAATGCTAGTGGTGGGAGCTTGTTTTTACTAAATGCAAGTGATTTCAGTCTGTGCTTTTTAGTCACAATCTAGGGTTTTAACACCAGCAGAAAATATCCATATATAACAAGAGTCTACATTGACTGATGTAGTTAATGTGGAGTCTATATGTGATATAATTCAGCTATAGCACAAAGAACAACTTGACTAAACTTTTAAAAAAATTGGCTGGTTAATATATACATATATTTGTATATATACCTATACTATTTAATTATTGGATCTTTTTATTATTAAGCTACAGCTTTATACAGGGTGGTCCACAAAGAAAAACTTTGGCATTTGGAAATAATTTTAAATTATTTCTAATGTAAAATGGTCATGTTAGGAATCTTTATTACATTTCTAGATGTTTCCTCTTCTGTATGTGAGTCAAAAGTAAATAAATGAATATCCTTAATTATATAAAATTTTATGTAAATACTCATCATTCTATCACATACTTATATGTTTAGGTAGATTTTACTTGACAATGCAATATGTGCATGTATAGGTGTGAATGATTTCAGCTCAAGATAACATAATACCTGACAACAGTTTAATCCTGTGGTCGTTTTTTTCTACAGCAGTGATTCTCATCCTTCAATGTGTATGTGATTGCTTGGGGATCTTGTCGATATGCTGATTCAGGTCTCACAGTTCTGAGACCTGGTGGTGCTATGGTTGCTTTAGATTTTAGATAGCAAGCAGTCAGGATTGTAGCTTTGATTTTCTGCCTCCAAGATTTCAGGATCAAAGTCTCTGTGATTCTTTGCTCATTCCTGAAGGATGTAGGATGCTTGCTTCTGCTCCAGCATCCTGAGATGCTGTGGAATGTAATATGAGAAGCCTAGATCTAACTAGTGTTTACAAGTGCTCAAAAGGTGTACTTTATGACAGGTACCATGCTGATGACAAACACACTGTAATGTCTATCTGTCAGCTACTAAGAATGAGTATGTCCTTGAGTAGTAAGATTAGGCCTCACCAGAGAGAAGAAATTGATGTGCACTTTCGAATGTGTTATATATAAGAATGAGACTTGAGATGTTTTTTCACTGTCTTTATTATGTGGTTTTACTTCTTCTGGGGATGGACAGAATGTATTTTTGCTAGTTCTGGGCTTAAATTGTGGGCTTCTTGACTTTCTAAGCATCCCAGAGCAATTAATAGTGATTTGTTAAACCTTTAGATCTGTACCTTATCTTGTGAAAAGTATACTACATAATTCAGCAAGTACCAAATTGTATATATGCATAATAACCAATTGATCATACAGTTGGATAAATTCATTCTATTTGCAGACTTGTACAATTTCTTTAAATGATTCTTCTGAGTGACAGCCAAGAACATAAAATATTAATATCACTAGGAAAAAAAAAACTGCATTAATGGAGGGAAGAGAAGAGAAAGGAGAAGGACAAGACCTTGCAATCTATCTGTGGATGACTTCCTTTTAGGTGTAAATTACATGCTTTTCCTAGTTCCACCAGGGGCTAGAAAATCAGGAGACAAGATTTTTGTAACAAGTGTAGATCGAATTCTTTTATTTAGGTCTTTGTATAATGTTGTCCCAAACAAAATCAGGAATCTATTAACTAGAAGGGGATAATGTCTATTGGATAACAATTACTAATGACTACTGCATATGTGGTAAAGGAAAAAATAAGTTTCAAACAATATAAAATATATACAAGAAAAACCTTTTTCTATCTTTAATGTTTGGTGTTTTTCTCCAGAAGAGAGACTACATATCATTTCCTGTTATATTCTTCAAAATGTCTGTATATCTACAAATATATATATATATATTCACTTATATGAATATATATATTATATTTTATATATATTTATATTATATATTCATATATAATGGTTGTCTTTCAAAACTGGACAGATTTCAAAGTGATATTTTAAAATTTTGTTAAGTAGGTTAGTGACATCTTACTCAGTGATAGAACTCTTGTCTAGCATACATGAGGCCCTGGCTTCGATCCTCGGTAAACATTTATCCCCCACAAAGTGACGCAAGGTATTGTTTTACTCTTCAGCAAACTTAGCCTTGCTTTTAAAACAGGATGTCTTTTCATATTTTAGGGAACTCAATAAAATCTTCAGCCAAAGATTTATCTCTTTCCCTTCCCCGTGTTTTGACATATACTACATAGCTTTCAGCCTTCCAGGAAGGAGAATGGTTGAATTTGGTTGCTCTCCTCCCACAAATCCTCTGCTACTTGGTTAACTATTGTTTTGTTTCTTGACCAAATATTAGAAGACAGAGAAAGTTGATGAGAGAATGGATAGGGAAATTATTGGCTGAGTGACTGTGAGAGCTTTGAGTTTAACAGATGTTAAAGACAATCAATTGTCAGGGTGTTTCATGAGTTCCCTCTATTGTACTGTTTTCTTTTACTCTCTTGACCTGGGTGGGTGTCTTAACCGCGTATCTCTACATCCCCGAGCTCCCAGTTCTGTCTCCCCAGTGAAGAGGGCAGCCAGGCTCTTTCTGGTTCTCTCCCAGCAGTTGCAGTTTGAAAATTCTCAAGGCTGTAAACCGAAGCAGTCACAGGGTTGACTTTACTTGTTTTCCTCCTTTAGAAATCAGAGTTCTCCACCCATATCCAATGTCTCAAAACTATTCTTCTAAATATTTAATCTGGATTTGTTTAGCTCTTATAGTCAGAATTGCCTCTTCGTTTTTGGCACAAAAGAGGAAATCCACATCACACATTTTAAATACATAACAATTAAGTACATCTACTGAGATTATCTGACGTATGAAATTTTGTTTTAAATTGACCTTATTGACAAGCGCATTATCCCTTCCCCATCTACTGATCTTACATATTTTGATAAAAGTAAGGTATTTCCCTAAAGTGTACCAAATTTGGAATTTCTTTTTCATCCTTTGGGAAAAAAAAAACTCACTCCATATTTTCAATAATTTTTGGTGTTAAAAGTAAGTGCTCACTTTTAATTGAAAAGCTATCCATATCTACTTTGAGGGTGCAATGGAATTGACTCCACTGATAGGTTCAACGGAACAAGTTTAAAGGTCACCTGACAAAGAAAATTCCCCCCGGACATCAGAACTCTCTTTCTCAGTCTGGCTTTTTCCATGTCAGAATTAAGTTAATTTTAATAGCTTCATTTCCTTGTAGGAGAGATAAGAATCAATCAGTACTCTTTGGTTAAAATACTACATCCTGAGGTCCCTATTCATTTTCTTTTGTTTGTTGCTTCATTTTATTATATATCATAGTACAACAATTCTGTTTAATCCCATCTTCTAGGCAGTCAGATGATTTCGATCATTTTTGTTTTTGTTTACCACATGATGAAAGACTTTCAATTTTATGTCTTTTGAGTGTGTAGTGGAGGAGTTTGAGAAGAACAGAAAGAAAGTTGCCATGAAACTTCCAAAAATGGAGGCCTGGAAAAGTGATTGTTAGCATAATCTTGGCAGCATTTGTTTACCATGGTGCATCTCCAAGTTTAATTGACCGTGAAGCCATTAGAACAACAGCAAAACATCACACAGTAGAAAACACAAACCTAAATTCTGCAGTTTGCCAGATGCATTGCTGAGATGGTGCCCTTAACTGTTTGCTTATTGGTGGCACGTGCTGCTTCATGGAAGCAAGTGGGCGTGGTAATGATTGAATTCGTGTTATCTGCTGAAGTCCTAGAGAACTGGGTCGTTGTGGACTGTTGCTGTGGTGGTGGGTGGAGTGGGAAGAGTGTGCTTGCGTGCTGGATTATTCTTTTTGGGTTTATTTGTTTTCACTTCATACTAGACTGAAAATGTCTGTGCATCTGACTCCGGATATTATTGAGCTGGCTTTTTCGTAGCCCAAGTACGGTGCTTGGCACACGGTAGGTGCTTGAAAATATTGAAATGTAGTTGTTAAATGAAATAAATGGAAAATTTACTTCATAGATAGTCTGATCAAGCTGATTTTGATGTGGAACACATGGACCTAGAGTGCTTTTCTTTGTAATTTTGTTGTATCCAGGATCATATCCCAGGAAACTATTATACTTTTTCCATAGGTAATGCTTTATTTCACTTTTTTTTGAATATCATACACTTATAAAAATGGCAAAATTCTCTTGCCATTTGGACTTAAATATTAAATTCTTCAGAAATAACTTTAAACAACCTGAACAGATCATATTTTTGGTAGTTCAAATTATTTTATTGTCCACATTTCCATTTTTTGCTGTATCTTTACTTCATGATGTAGCTCTAATCTGGTAATGATTATAGAAAAAAAATTAAAGGATATTTCCTTCCAGGGGAAACTTTTAAGTTGTTTTTTTTCTTTCCATTTCAATGCTTGTCATATTCATACTCCTGTGCTGATCTTTTCCTGAGAAAAGAGAGTAAAAAATGAAATCTATGCTATTGTTAATCTGCTGAGAATATATTAAAAATGTTCCCTTAAAGATCCACAATAGTTTTTTGCTGAGTTAGGAAAGTTTTATCCACTTCGAAGGATTCAAGCTTAGGTTGCATTAGGAGTACTATCTGGATCTATAATAGCATCTCGTGGGGCTCTTTTGCTGAAGTACCCCAGTGTCAGAACAGATACTCAATACACATGGATAAGGATCAGATTCAAGACGGGCAGCAACTGGAATTGTACTGGTGACTAACAAGGTGCAAATACAACTTTCTTTATGACTTCACTAGAAGCCATTGTCCTCATACAAAGCCAGTTTTCACAGAATTTGTAGAGATGGGGGAGTTTAATTTAGAGACTGAAACATTTGCAGTAGGTAATTCTGATTGCTTATCTGGATAAGCAAAGTGAATGCCATCAAAATAGGTTTTAATTATCATAAAGAATGAATAAATCCCCAACCTATGCAAGTATTTCTATAGTGGAGAATATTGTCAGAAACATAATAGAAAGGCAGACAGAGGATTCAATGGAATTATGTTCCAAATTGTGGATGCTATATGTGCCATGTGCGAGAACAACAAAGAAAGATCCTAATAGAGGAGGAATAGAGGACCTGGTTTTTCAGTGAAACTTTTTTTGAGGAAAGAGGCAAAGAAGTAGAGACCCAAAGGCTGAATCAGAGTTAGGTAAGTAAAGTAGGAAGGGACTTGTTAGGAGAACGCAAATAAGAGGACCCAACTACAGCAAAGGCCAAAGAGTTAAAGTGGAGAGACTGGAGAACTAAAGTTGTGGGTTGAGACACATGAAATTGACATTTTTATTGGTCTAAAACTTTAAATATTGTCAATTGTATGTAGCTTAACCTAATAGGCTATAATTATGTTGCAGAAGTAAGAAGATCAAGCTACAAGAGGTGAGATTGAAAAGATTACGAAGTACTAAATTCAGAGTCACGTGGAGTCACGTGGAATGAACTTTGTTACTTTTTTTTTTTCTTGAGACAGGTTCTTGCTTTGTAGTACAGGCTGGCCTTGATTTCACTATGTCCCTCAGGCTGGTCTCAGATTCACAGATTCTCCTGCCTTAGCCTCCTATGTGCTGGGATTACAGTCATGCACTGCCATGCCCTGCTGGAAAGAACCATTCAGGTGGTATTTCTCTGTGAACAATTCATATCCAAGAATCAAGAAGGAATACTCTAATGCTACAGAAAAATAGCGTCTAATATGTTGTCACAGAAAATGCTGTATTTTCACTTTATTAACTCATGTTTGCCTTTATGCATGAATGCATTTATCTGATGAGAAGAACATTTGTATCTGTTTCCACATGTGACAAGAGACCAGACTGTGTGTGTGTGTGTGTGTGTGTGTGTGTGTGTGTGTGTGTGTGTTTAGAAAGGAGAAGTGTGGCATTGGCATCAAAAGTCTTTACTTTTATTTTATACATTTTACAGTGAAGCAGAAATGGCCACTTAGTTCTTATGAGCTTTAGTCCATCCAGTTTTCTTTCCTAGATCATGTGTCACCAGGTCACAGTAAGCCCTGATACTTTGTACCAACGTTATATTATTGACATAACTCAGTAATACTGCATCATTTATAAGTGGGAGAATATCTATCTATCTATATATATTTAAGTGTACCATATTACAGGAATATTTAAATGTTGTATTATTAGATTAAAATTACTTTCTTTCCTCTTCTACTCATCAGTTCCTTTCCCTTATAATAATTTATAGAGAAGAGGTAAGATTTAAAAGATCAGAAAAATTGATCCTTAGTAAATGAAGGGATCTCTAGTTAGCTTAGAGACAGTCAGCATCGCAATTAGATGAGAGTCCCCAGGACTGAAATCCAAGACACCGAGATATCATGAAAAAAGTCAAAAGGTTATTATAAGCTTAGTTTTCAATGACATTTTAATTACCATTGTTAACTTTATGCCTTTAAAGTCAGCAAAAAATAAACTAGGAGAATCTCTCTAACTTTTGTTGGTTACTAGCTTTTCTGGGTCTCATTGAAAACTAACTTCATTTTATTGATATTATTCCTGTGAAGGTTGATATTTGGCAATTAAGTATGTCGAAGTCAATAAACATTTAAAATGTATTAGTCTTTTAAAATTTTATTTGACTTCTATGCATCGCTTCAGTGTATAACAGCATCTTGTGACACATGTCAACCCTATATGACAAGCAGCATGAAAAATAGATTTGAAATCTGGAAAAAATAAATGCGGGAATCAATGACTCCTGGTGGCTGCAGCAAACTGTATAGTCCTCCACACTTGACAATTTCATGTTTTATGCAGAAGAAAAACACTTGGGGAACACACTGGGGAGTCTGTACTCAAATTCTTTTGCAATCAGTGAATCAAAAGACGTGAGAAATAAAACCATAGATTGTATCCCATGGACTTGGGGAATTGTGCACATCAGTATATCCAAAGGGTGGAATCTCCCCTCTCCCCTGAGAATTTCTCATGTTTCTGTAGTTTATCAGCTTATCTGTTTCTGTAATAGCCATTGTAAGAAAATACTGCAAAACAATTATATAGATCGGGTTAGTCCTTAGTAAATTGGAAGTAAGAGAAGTCTACATTTTATTCCCTTTTTACCTTTTTACCGGAAGATCTTGATCTTCCAACTATGATGTGATTCCTGGCTTTTATTTTAGCACACAAGTACAATAAAATGATTCTACTTCGGGATTCGTCAGGAAATACTGACTGAGAATAAAAGCATCCTCTTGCTGACTGGAGCATGAGGCACAAGTCTCTCAGGATTGCGTGCTTTAGTATGGTGGGTCCTTGAGGGTAGGAAAGTCTTCATAACTACAGAAGGCAAGGAAAGTGGTATAGCACGACTTTCGCTGGATTTCCTTTCCAACTGTTTCATTTGCAAATTGCAGGTATTTGTTAAATTTGTGCTGCCTCTTTGAGCCTCAGCTTTGTCATCTCCGAAAATGGAATTTCCTTCCTAGATGATATTAGAAATAAGCGAAATCTGTTGTAAAAATATTCTGGTAGTGTGAGTTTTCCCTTCTACTTGTTCATTAAAACGTTAGACAAGATGTGACAGCCGCTAATCACTGGACACAAAACAAAACTCCAACAAATTATGCAACGTGATCTGGTAGTTCCTAAAATCAACTTTCTTTCAGCTTCCAGAACGTGGCAAACCTTTAATAAGTGCGTAGTGATTGACAGCGTCGCACCCTGCGGAGCGCGTCTTAGGATTTGGCAGGGACAGATGATAGCTGCACGTGGTCTCACAATCCACAGGACATCCACATTTCCTTACATTTCAGTGGACAAAGCCTCTGAAGATCCAATCAACCTTGCCTTGTAAAAATATTGTCCTATTGGTTAGGTTTTTGAGAACATTGTAGGACATCTTAATAAAAAGTAAATACTCAGAAACACTCTCAGGGTTTAAGGAGAGACTGTAGTGGTATTTTAAGAAACATCTGTTAAGGTAAGATTTATGCTACAATTTGGTGTTTATCATGGATTGCCGAGATGATAATCTTCATTCTTGAAAATTTTTCAAGTTCGGTTTATTTCCCTGTAATACCACTTGAGACAAGATTTGCCACCCTCACATCTCTCCCATACTTACTGGTTTTCTGAAAGCTGAGAAAAATTGATGATGATTTTATTGACATGTAAGACTGTACTTCCCCTGTCATTTGCTGCTCTTGGTCAATTTCTGCCTCATATTTCTTGGTCTATTTCTGCCTCATATTACCTTATGTAGCTTCTCTCATTCGTGACCTCTCCTTCACTTCATATTCAGGGGAAATCGAGACTAATATCTCACATCACAATGAGAATCAGCCCAATGGAATGTGTAAGAGATCTAAAGGAATGAGCCCCCTCCCCCCCAAAAAACCCCCAAAGGACACCAAAAAAACCGAGGTTGGGTACTATAATTTCAAATATAATTTATCTAGTTTTGGTGAAATATTGAAGCAATTTGGGAATCCTAAGGAAGGATTATTGACAAAATATTAGTAAATCAGTAAGACACATGTAGATGAACAGTTTGTTAATAGTCATGCTACGGTATAGTCAAATGATTGCTATATTGAACACTTCCACTTCAAAATTTAATATTTGTGAATGTGTGAAATGCATCCCCTTGCTGGCATAAATAATTTATAATATTTTTGTACTTTATTGGAGGAGAAATATGACAATGACTTCCTCTCTTCACTGCTATATATTCAAAAACAAATATGAAATTAATGATAGACCACAGCAAATATATAGAACCTAATATAATAAAGCAAAAAATGAGGATAAATATGCACGTTACTCAACTCTTGAGAACTGGATGGTTAGGGTGAAGAAAAACATGGTGAAAAACTGACTTTAAGGCATGATTTAAAACTCTTGCTGTCATAAACTGACTGGAATGATAGATGATGCTACTTTTTGAGTATGAGAAGAGGTGAATTACTTTCAGTGCTGGAGGCTCAGACTCAGATCGTCTGCAAATGAACTTGCGTTGCTATTTCTTAATTTTATATGTTAAAACTCAATTTGAGGAGCATAAATTATTGATGTCAGCATTCGATTTCAACTTCCATCCCATGTTTTGCTATTTAGCTACATTCATGGTCTGAAACCTTTAAATTACAGTGGAAAGCACAAACGAGCAGTTTCTAGCATATCTTATGAATATTAGCATTTACAAATCCTGCATTGCTTCTTCACAATAGTCATTCATTCAGGAAAACAAATATCTTATGAAGTAGCGGCATAAGGCCATAGCTTTGTTCCTATCTTGAATAATAACAATAGATTAAGATGAATAGATTCTGCAACAATTTTCATCTTGCGCATACAGGCATTTCTGCCATGTGCTGAACTCCAAGGGAATGCTGGCTATTTATTGTTTCCTTTCATCTTCCCTTTCCCATGTGGCCTGTGCAAGAGAACAGGCTAGTCCGCTAAGGTACAAATGTAACCCAGCACAAATCTGTGTTGCCATTTCTGGTAGGGGAAAACAGCGCTACAAAAATCTGGCCTTGTATATTTCCCAATAAACTCAGAACCACTCCTAAAGAAAGCAACTGTATTGTATTTAGCTTTGTATACCTGCTGTCTTGCAAACTTACCACAATATTAAATTATTTGGCAAATAATGAATGAGTGAAAAATCACTTAAAACCTGCACGACAGGAAGAATTTAGGAACAGCCTTTTCTTTCTTGGGCCTTTGAAAATCAGTGTTTTTGTTTTCTTTTTTCTCGAAGCACAACCTTTTCTCCATCTTCTAAGGCCTAGAGTCATGTAAATGGTAGAACAGGAGGTTTACATGTTCTTCACATATTAATGAAAAAAGAAGTTGTTCAAATGGGAAGAGGAACAAGGGAGGGGAAGGGGAAAGGAACAGAGGGACAAGAGAAATAAGGACTAGAAGGACAAAATGGAAACAAAGGTTTTGTGAATAAAGTGGGAGGAGGGGATGAAAGGAGGGGAGGGGAACAGAAAAAAAAGAAGCAGCAAGATACATCATGTACAATGATGAATGTTATCACTGTGCGTATCTAAAATGTACCACTAAAATAAAATTTTAAAAAAGAAAAGAAATTACAGCGCTTCTGTTCACGCTGAAGAAGTTTTTCTAAGGAAATCATGAATTCATCTTCAATATTCGCAAGTAGCAATAATCCTCATTATTCACAAATTCTATATTTTGCATATTTGCTTACTTACTAAAATTGATGCGTAACTCCAAAATCAATGTGCCCAGCACTTTCACTATCTTTCTCAGACCTACATCACAAACAGCAGCAGAAATCTGAGTTGCCCCATGCACACGCTCCCAGCTAAAGATGAACAGGGTTGCTTTCAGCTCTCACAGTGAATCAAGTACCCTTTTGTGTGTGATTTAATAACACATTTTTGCATATTTGTGCTTTTTTGCTGCTGAAAACGGCCCCTAGGCATAATTCTGAAGTGCTGTCTAGGTGCAGAAAAGCTGTCATCTTCTCGAGAAAAAAATGTATTCCATAAACTTGGTTGAGGCATATGTTATAGTGGTTTTGACCATGAGTTCAATACTAATGTATCAGTCAGTGCTTACTAGACAAACAGACTTAATGGAAGATGAATTTACAAGATTGGCTTACAATGGCTGCCCATAGACTCAAATGTGGAAGAGTGCAAAAGGTCTGCCTGTGTACTGAATATCCCAAGAATCCATTCAAAGGCCTGGAGCTCAGTATAGTGTTCCGTGCAAGTCCATATCAGGAGGCCGAAGGGCCTGCAGTGAAAGGCTGAAGAGTCTGCACTAGAAGCTGGAGATGACGTCCAAGGTGAAGGCAGATTGGAACTCCTCTGAAGAAACAGAAGCAAATCTTCCTTCTTTGTTTCCCTTTTATACCATTGTGGCCACAACCTTCCCTAGGTGAGTCTCCCACAACCCAGAACTATGCTGAGCCAATTTAGTTGGGTGTTTCTTACTGAAATTGACACAGTTAGCTATCACAAATAATTAACAAATGAGTCATACATTTAAAATAAGATATCTTCAAACAGAAGCACACATTAGAAAGGTTATACATTCATTGGTTGCTGACGATGTTGTGATTAGAGCCTTATAAATCTCACAAAGCTTATCTGGAATTTCTCATAGATGCAATGGGTTAGCATTTGCAAATTCAGCCTTTCATTTTTTGTGATTTTATAGAACTTTACAGAACATAGTACTTATGGGCAATGGGAATTGATTTAAATTGGGGACGGTTATCTCAATTTTAGACAAGAGAGAAACAGAGTCAAATTATATAACATCAGAGATGCTATAACTAAGACTTTCAAAATTTTTCTTTTAACTACAACAGATTCCTTTGTGTGTGAGTTTGCGGTGTGCGTAGGTATAATGATATTTATGGGAATAGCACTAATAGAAAATCAAAAGATGAAGACCAAGAATTACCAAATTTTAGTTAAAATATGAACAGGACCTTGATACATTAGTATGAAGTGATATGAGTTACGTAGTAGTAAAGCTGAGTCAGTATTTGTTATGAGCTTTCACAATTTAGTAAACAAATACTTGTTCATCTTTATTTAACAATTAGAATTTCTTAAATGTGAGAGCTTCCTGAGAAACATAGGTGAGCAGGATGGATGGCTCTGGAAATACAGGACTATCACGGTGTGTTTTCTGTGAGATTCCTTTGAAAATAAAATATAAACTGAAAATGTTCCCACATTTATTTATTTTTTTTAAATCCATAATTTTTTTAGTAAAACTTGTCACAGTAGACTCATTTTCCTTCACACACAGGATGATAGATATACGGACCAGCCTGTAGGTGGAGAAAGTTTTTTGAGTTGAGTGCTTCAAGGTCAGAAGTCTTTAAGAAGACATATTTTTCTGCCAGTTCGCTTGGTGGGGTCAAGACTCTTCTTTCGCTATAAAAACTTAGAAGGCAATTAAACTGTGAACTGTTTGACTCCATTTGGGTCTCTCTGTAACTACTGGGTCTCTCTTGTTAGAGAAAACTTCACATGGCAGATGTCTTACTGGTGGCGATAAACTGAACCCCTCTCCTCCCATTGCATTCATTTTTATTTTAAAAAGACAACACTCTTCGGAAAATAAAGAAGGTGCGAGAGCAAATAAAGAGCCCGTCCCAGCTCAATAACCTTTAAGAATCTCCATAATGGCAAGCCCTATACTATTTGAAACACACCAAAACATTAGAATACCTTTATTTAGTGGATTAAGAGATTTCTAGTATTCTTTATATTCTTAATATAAAAAGAATGATTTCTTCCAGAGTGTTGATAAGAACTGAAGTGGCTTTGAAAGAATCTGGTAGATTGTATAACCAGTGCAAAAGATAGCCTTGTGACAAGTAATTTAAGGTCCATTATCCTGCTTAAGTTACTCAATCTTTCTGACCTTCAGTTTCTTAATGTATAATATGGGATAATATTGTGAGTTTGAGAAAAAAAATGAGTTAATATTGTGAGTTATTGTGAGACCTAAATGAAAAGATACATATAAAGTGTTTAGCACAGAGTCTGCCACGTCGTAGTGACTCATTCCAGGTTTGTTTCTGTGTTGTCCAAGATTGTGTTATCATCAGGGAATGAGTATGAGCCGTGTAGAGGAGCAGTCGCTCAGCCACCTTCTCTCTTCACTGAGGAGAACATTCAGCATTAATGGAGCTTAGGAGTATGAGGAGAGAAAACGTTTCATACGCCTGGCATTAAGATACCACAGTGGACAACGTTATTTATTTTATTTATTAAATTTAAACCTGGTACCTCTCTTGATTGATTGCCTCAGGACATGGTTGAAAAATAAAATAGTTTTATTAAAATGTACACGGCCAAGTGGCAGTAGCAATAGAAAATTGTCAAATTATCAGCTCTGAGAAGCCTTTTTTTTTTTTTTTTCCCCACTGTGCCTTGTGTACTTGCCTGGTGTAGTGCTGTTGAACCCTGATGGACTGGTTGTTCCTTGAGCAGGCTACATGGGGAAAGTGCCTGACTCCTCACATCTGTGGGGAGAAAATTCGATTGGTGTGCTGTGCCCTGAATTATGCATAGACAGCAGGAATCCCATAGCTGTACTCAAAGCAAATATGGGAAATAAGTAAGAAAGGCAAGTGAGTTTTTCTATGTTAATTTCCAGTGTTTTCCTGAATGATCAGTACTTTGTAGGTTATTTTGTTGAAAGGGTATAAGTTAGGCCATGTGAAATAATGCTGGCCACGACAGTGTTATTATCACAGTAATAAAAATTAAGAATGCAACATGCAAGCTCAGGCACATGACCTACTTTCTTATTCTGGATAATTTTCAAAGAGTTTCGAAAGTAATGTTTATCTAACGTTACTGGTCACACAGAAGACTGGGCATCGCTGTGTTGCTGGGTCCATTGGAGAGCACCTACACCCAGACTTCTTACTAAGTAATCAATAATTACTTTTATGGCTAAGCTGCTGGTAGTTGAATTTCCTGTTACTAAAACATTTCTATCTAATTTAAGTACTGAATGTATTCAATATCACATCTGGAGCTTCAGCAGTTTTGTTTAAACACTATTACTGCATTATTGTGAGAGCCACCAGGTAAAAAAAAATATATTACGTGATTCTGACAAGCACAGTCTCCCATCGGGCAAAAGTCTCATACTGTATAAACTTCCTCTTTGAAGGAGAATTGGATGAAGGATGTAGAGACTTAAAGCAAGGTATAGAATGCATTAGAAGTTTATAAATGAGTTACAAATACGAGTAAGAGGGAGAGATGGAAATACAAACCAATGCTCTTCCTCTCAGAGTTCTCTTCTGTGACATCCACGATGCACCAGCATCCAGACGGTGTGTATCATTTTAATACTTAGCACTACTGGTGCAGCTCACAGGAGCGAACTTGCAATGATGCGGCCTTGTGTCGAGGGGCCAGAGACACACACAGACGGCTGTTCCTGCCTCAAAAACTGACTTGCTACCTGACCTCAGGCAAGCCATGCAATCTCTCTGTCTCAGTTTTCCCTGTCTGCACGGACAGAAGATAATTCTTGCATGAAAGTTTCTTTCAGAGGGCTATTGAAAGGATTATTAAAAAAACATTTTGAGCTCGTACAACACAAATTTTTCTATGTTATGAAAGTAGAAAATGTTGCTTCTTTTCCCAGGAATGGAGAAAAAGACGTATTTAAAGGCTGCTTAGGGCCTTACGTGGCCTGTGATAGCATCTCAAAAAGGAGCACTGGGGCAACTGAGGCAGGGCAGCAATGCTGAGCATGCTGCACCCAGTTCCTAAGGCTGCATTAAGTGAGCAGGAACAGCAGGAGCCTCCCCCAGGACGTGGTGCAAGAACACAGGAACAAGTCAGCATGTGTGAAAGGAAGCGATTGCCTGACTGCTCACTATGAACACATTCACTGCCTTCAAAAGTGTGAGGCACCTAAGTGAACAAAGTTCTACAACAGGCATTCATCAGAAGAACTGCGGAGAATCACCTGGAGGCTTATAGTTCAGGCCCCACTAATTATTTTCCGAAACAGAATTTTCTTGATGTCCTTATATCTCATTTCTTTCCTTTTCCATACTGCACTCATGTTGCTGCTAGATCCATCAATTTTAAAACTCATATTTTTTCCTTATTCAAACAATTCTGGAGTTTATCCACGGCTTATAATTGAAGGACAAATCTTACCTAAGTGTTCAAGATCCTCTATTATATGACCTACATTACTATTTCCACAATATTATTCTCCTTAAATTGTTCTTTTTCTTATAACCATTATCTGCCAAGCTCAGCCGTTTTTTTTTCAGTTTAAAAAGAGCCTATGTATATATGAGGGTTCATGCCAAATTCAATCTCATAATATGTAATATTTTCTTAAGATTTTATTTTTCTCAAATGACATTTATGCCATTTTGTTTCATATTTCATCATCGATTATCATTTTTGCTTCATTCTTGCAAAAATACACCCTCCTGGGAGGTTGGTATACTGACTAGAGGCACTCAGTTAGAACTATGTGTATATAAAAAGTGTTAAATCATACTCTAAAGCCACTAATACGTACTACATTACAACAGCAAAAAAGATATAGCAAACCAAAGAACGAGTGGACAACAAAGGGCTTTATTTTCATCTTGACTGATTCACAGCTATTCATGGTAGAGTCCCAGAAGTGGGGAGAGGGCTGTTCAGAGAAAAATGAGACTTATGTCCTCCTGTTGATGTGAGTTCAATTTCACTTACTCACCTAAAACCGCATGATTTGGAAGCTGTTCACAGCAAAGCAGACAGTTAATGTCATTGATCAATAGAGACGAGAAGGTGGGGGCTATAACAGCCTAGATTTTTATACGATGACTTGAAAGATCAACATTTCAGCAAGTGAAATATTTATTTATTTTATTTTTATTTTAAACCAAGAACATGTACTGGTACATTCTACATACAATGGTCACATTCATTACATTTATTCTGTACCTATACATGATGCATCTTGGCTCCCCCACCTCCCCTGCCCCTCCCCTCTGCTCCCTCCCTCCCTATTTACAGCAGGTTCATTCATCATTTTCCATATTTTCCCTTTCCCCTCTCTTTCCCCTGTTGCCTTTCTGCTTTTCCCCTCCTTTCTTTCTACTACTCCTCTCCTCTGCACATCATCCTCCTTTTATGTAATATCTATTACACCTCTTTGTCCTTATTTACAGTTATGGTTTCTCATATCAGAGAAACAATTCGATGTGTACTCATGAGTGTCTGATTTATTTCACTTAAAAGTGTGTTCTCAAGGAACATCCATTTATACACGAATGATTCTAGTTTATCCTTTTTTATGGCGGTGTAGTACTCCATTGTGTAGAAAAACCACATTTTCTTTAGCCATTCATTGGTTGTTGGGCATTTAGGTTGTTTCTAGACTTAGCTATTACAAATTGTGTTGCTATGAACATGGTGGTGCATACGTCCTTGTGGTATGACGATTTTAATTCTTCTGGGAAGATCCCCAGTAGGGGAATAGCTGGATCAAATGGAACCTCCAGTTGTAGTTTTTTGAGGAATCTCCATATTAATTTCCACAGTGGTTGGACCAGTCTACATTCCCACCAACAGTGGAGGAGGGTTTCTTTTTCCCCACAGCCCCGCCAGCATTTGTTATTGGTTGATTTTTCCATATACGCGGTTCTTTCTGGAGTGAGGTGGAATCTTAACGTTGTTTTGCTTTGCATCTCTCGAATGACTAGTGATGTTGAACATTTCTTCATATATTTATTTGCCATTTTTATTTCTTTGTCTGAGAAATGTTCATTCATTTCAGTTGCCCATTTTTGGATTGGGTCTTTAAATTTGGGAGGTTTAATTTTTTTGAGTTCTTTGTATATTCTAGATGTTAGACCTTTGTCTGATGGATAGCTAGCAAAAATTTTTTCCCAGTCTGTGGGTTTTCGCCCTACTCTATTGGTGATTTCTTTTGCTGTGCAAAAGCTTTTTAATAGCATGTGGTCC
>PVJO010027909.1:0-18961 GCA_004026905.1 Hystrix cristata
AAAATTCTATAAACATATACAAACAAATATTAGTAGAGGAAACACCAATAGGACTTGTTGTGGAGCTGGAGTAGGGAAAATGATTGTTGTGGCCAGAGGAATTATTGTGGAAGTAGGCATGAGTAATCTTTCGAATAGCAATGACTACAACAGAAGAGTCCTTGGAACTCAGTTTACCATGTGCCACTCTGTCCCTGTCACAAATGTGTGCGAAGACAGAAGAATCCACAGACTGCTAGAGGTTGCTATTTCTTAAGCCATTTCAAGGTGCCTCTCGATTACACATGGCATTGATGAAAGCACAAGTTTGAAATAAAATCTCTCCTTCATATTTTTTACTCATTCTTTAACTTCTTTCAAATAACACATGTTGCAGTAAAAACTGTTACACAAAAAGGTTCTTTAAACTGACTGAAAATAACAATCAAGAAGACATCCAAACACAATAGAAAAGACTAAAATAATACCTTATCACACCCTAAGAGTTTCCAAATTTTTAAAATGAAGTATTTATTGTTCAGAAGGAGTACCAAAAACACTGGTTTAAGAAGTCGCTAAATTTAACCTGCTAAGTCGAATTGCTACTATGTCAAGAAAGGAATGTTCCATGCTGAATTTACTGGCACATATCAATTTATTCATGAAACATCTATTCTCCTGTAGAATATGCTTCATTTTACTTTCCTTATTATACACCATCCTTAAGAGGAGCTCTCCATAGATGCCTCTTGGAAAAGAAAAAAAAGAAGTTTGCACTATAGATTTTCACTAACCCTTGAAATCAATGTTACTTTTATGAATTCAAATCGACAAAAATATAACAGATTTTTTTAACTCAAAGAAAGTTATTCTCTAAAGCAGAAGTAGACTATAATATAATTTCTCTTACATTTGATTTTTGAAAGAACTACTTTAATTTTCAATAATTTTAAAATATTGAAAAGCAATATGTTTTCTTAAGCTTTGCCTCTAAATAAAGGTGAAATTATATTTAACATGTATGTTTTGTTTCTATATTGGGCATTTAAATAGTATAACAATGACAGATGAGTGATACATTCCCTCATATTTTTTTGTGTCAGATGTTTCTATGATTTATTGTGCTAGCAAGCTGTAACTGATCTTATATTCACTCATATTTAATTATCTATTAAATAGTAGTAATTTAAAAATAGATAAATAGCATAAGTTTACCAAATAGCAAAAATTGTTCTTGGCTACTCACAAGACAAATGTACTAGCATCTATTAAATGGCTACCGTAGATCTGGTGAGATAATTGAAGAAGTCACATTCATTCTTCTCAACAACTTTCTGGAGTGGGTATCAATAACCACTTTCATGCAGAGGAAAAAAAACAGGAGCATTTAAATATTGTATGAGAAGTTACACTACTGATATGTGATAAAATTGTTATTCCTGCCCAGTTCTGTTATTATCCAAAGACATGCTCTTTCCACAGTTGTATGCTCTTTCCACAGTTGTATGCTACGAAATTTACTGTTATAAGATGTGGAACAGACTGAGCATTCTTTTCTATGCATGCAACAAGCCTAGAAAATAGGTGCCTGGAGTAGAGAGTAGCTTTGCAGAATGTCTCTCGACAGCTTTTTGTACGGACAATACTGTTATCTTATTTATTCCAAAGTCAGAGATAGACAGTGACAAATGAAAATGCATCTTTCATTCAAGAAAGTTATCCACTTTAGTGCAATAAGAATTTCCTGAAAAATAGGGTATTTTTTAGGAGCCACCTGTTTTACAGAACTATTCTAAGCTATAATTTAAAATTATTAAATTGTCTCACTAAAATGTAATATAAAAAGGTACCTGTAAATATCCAGTCTCCCAAAGTTCCCCCAAATTAATTTCACATCCACAGTTTCAGTGTGAACACCATTTTGATGAAATGCTTTCATAACAACTAAACAAGCACCATGGGAAATTCTGCTTAAGCTAGTTAGAAAGGACAAAATTTCATGGGGAAATGAATCTTGGATGACTGTCTAAATTTTGTTCTCATCTGTCCTCAGTAGCCTTTGTGAAGCAAATTGAAGAAAAGAGGGTGAAGCTCAAAGGACCTATGGATTAGTGGCGAATAGGGCTACTTCTCCCTTTCTCCAGGGAAGAATCACTCATTTGATGCCAAAAATAAATGATTTGGACTTGTTTTTTATTTCACTTTAGCCTGGATGATCCCTTTCAATGCCAGAGAGGAAAAGGCAACTGGCTGTCCCTGAAAGTATCTTTAGTATTCTCAAAGGCTTACACTGCACAGTTTTTTAAAAGGATGTTATGCCAAATGAAATGATCATCAGCTAAGTGTGCCGCCAGCATCCCTAAAGTACCCTTCCTGTCCCAGTATAATCACATTATGCCACATCATATGATACATATTGTTACAACCTGGACCAGACAGGTTTCTGCAAACCATTAGTAACGCTGTCAAGAGTAGGAACTGATTCTCAGTATGTATTGATATCACTCCTATTCCCCAACAAAGGCATTGCAAAAGTCCTCTATAGGATTATTCTGATTTCTCCTACTAAGAATATGTTAAATTGAAGTGAATAAAGAACAGTGAATGAACTGGCATGTGAGAGGCTCTACCAGCACTTCACATTTAGTTGAGGACAAGTACAACAGTGGCTTCTAGTATTAGAAAGATCAGAGCCTGAAATATACTTCAGACTCAACATTTCTTTTCCTTAGAACAAGGCTACTGATTCTCTTGGCAGAACTGGTCTATTCAGCTAATTTCTCTCTTGTTTGAAGGACAAAAGTATGTTATTCAGAGACCAAGAAAGCTTGAGGACCGTAACAGGTAAAAATCTAAAGGAGTCACACACAGTGTCAGAGGTGACAAGCCCTTATTCGCTTCATCCCCAATCCTCCATCTCACTTTGGTGAATATGGGAACAGTGGGATATATTCTACATGATCAGGGTCAAGGAAGCTGTTATTCTAGAAAAAGTTAAAAAAAATTTGATTTCTTTGTTGGTTGTTAAGACATGAATATAAGAAGAATGTTTGCATTTTGAGAGAAAGAACACATATTTCAAAGATTTTTAATAAATGTTACCTGAGTCACTTTATTTTTTAATTTTATTTTAATGGTATATTTTAGATATACATAGTGATAATATTCATCATAGGGAATTTGTACCAGTACATGATATATCTTGCTGCTTCTTTTTTTTCCCATTCCTTTCTCCTCTTTCCAACTCCTCCTCCCTCCTTGTTCACAAAAGCTTTGTTTCCACTTTTTCCTTCTATTCTTTTTTCTCTTGTCCCCCCCATTCCTTTCCCCCTCCCTCATTCCCTTTTCCATTTGAACAATCTATTCCCTTTCCCAATACAATACATTTTAGTCCTATTTACACTTGCCATGTCTTACACCAGAGAAACTATGCGGTATTTAAACATGTGTGGCCAATTTATTTCACATAAGAGTATGGTCTCAAGATGCATCCATTTACCTAGAAATATCTCACATTACTGTTTTTCATGGCAGAGTAGTACTGCATTGTATAAAAAAGAAAAACCACATCTTCTTTAACCATTCATCAGTTGATGGGCATTTGGGCTGTTTCCAAGATTTAGCTATTACAAACAGGCTGCTATAAACATGGGCATTCATATATCACTGTGGTGTGATGCTTTTAATTCTTTTGAGACTATGCTAAGATGGGGAATAGCTGAGTCAAATGGAACCTCTAGTCCTAGTTTTTTGAGGAATCTCCACACTGATTTCCAAAGTTGTTGCACCAGTCTACATTCCCACCAACAGTGAAGGTTCCTATTTCACCACATCCCCCAGAGCATTCGTTATTGACTGATTTCTTGAAAATAGACATTCTTTCTGGAGTGAGATGAAGTCTCAGAGTGTTGTTTTAATTTGCATCTCTCAAATGACCAGTGATGTTGAACATTTTTTCATGTTTATTCACTGTTTCTACTTCTTCATCTGAAAAGTGTCTATTCATTTCAGCTGCCCATTTTTGGATCAATTTAAATCAACGCTATATGTGGACATTGAATATATTTTACAGCAAAGGTATATAAGCAACCCTTACTAGATTTTTCCTTTAGCTGTATTAAAGCAAATAGTTGAAGAGTGATACTGTCATTGGAAAACACTATATATTAAATATTCAAATGATAAACTTAATTATTCTTTAATTTTAAATGTCAGGCTCCTCCAGGAGATAATAATAGCTAAATAGCCGCATTGAGTTTAAACAGCCAAATATCTTACAGAAATTCTTGTAAAAATAGTGAAATAAATATTGTCAAATAGCAACAGAGCCAAAGTTATTCATAAAAATTTTTCTAAACTCTTTGGGAGAAATTCTTATAAAATTGCACAGTTAAACTGGTGGAAAAATGATCAGTGTCCAAAGCCGACTACTATGTGATAGCAATACGTATTTGGTGAGTACCGGCAATATGACTATTTCAAATGGAACTGTTTTGTAAGTGTAAGATATACATCAGATTTCAAAGACTCTGAACTGAAATAAGAATGTAAAATACCATGCGACTAACTGTGCTGGTTTCATGTTTAAGTAATAATCTATATTGTGTTAAATATGATATACTACTAAAATTAATTTCATTTTTTGCTTACTTTTTTTTAAGTGTGGCTACTGGAAAATTTTGAATTACATTGGCTGGTCTAGATCTTTGAACAGTGGTCTAGACCTCTAGCAGTGTAGCTAGAGAGACTCTGCAGAAGAGAAAGCTTTCTCTCACTACCAGAGTGCGAATAGCAAAGAAATGAAACCAGCACCAAAGACCCAACCTCTCATATAAGAGATTTATTTTTCAAGGAGGCTAGAATTTGTTCCTTTTTCCATGCCTCCATTATCTATCCATAACTTCCTTCCCACATTCATTCGTGGAACCACACACATTGTCGGGATATGTAACTTGGCCAGGGTGAAAGAGGTCAGGCTGTAGTGGAACGCAGCTGAAGATCTCCTCGTCGATAGGTGAGGACAGAGAGGAAACCCTGCGAACACTCGAGGTTATAAGGGACTGACGTTTTCTTCTAACACATTCTCCAGGGAAGACACTGCCTAATCATATTCAAAAGAATAATCAGAGAAAAGGAACTCATCTCCTGATGTTAAAGGTATAGTAAATAAAATAATTCCTAAAATAAAAGTTTCACTAGATACCATTGTAGATTAATCGTTATTCCAGTAGGTATTCTGGGAAAGTCTGATATTGCAGTGATACATCGTAAAAGGGATCAAAGTAAATGTCCTGTCAAATGGTGTTTTGGTCCTTTTCGCATCACTGGGACAGAATACCCAACATCAGCAACCTAAAGGAGGGAGATTTATTTTTGATATCAGTTTCAGTGGATTTCATCCATGGTGGGCTGAGTCCAAGTCAGAAATGACACGAGAGACATCAGGGCAGGCAGCCAGAAGCACAGTGAGAAGGGAGGAGGCTGGGAGGGAGACACACACTTCCAGTCACCTCCCCAGCGGCCTGCCTCTTCCACCAGGCCCCACCTTCTACCGGCCAGTCTGCAATAGATTAACCCAACGATGCATACAGTACCCCACGAGCCAATCCCATTCTACACACACGAGGCTTTGGGGGATATTTTAGCTCTAAGTCATAAAAAATGGTTTGTCAGTCTTGGCTATGTCTTTCCCAATTCAAGAAGCCAACGGAATGATCTCATCTCATAAATGGACGGCGTTAATCTATTTACGTTTCGGGGGAAGAGCATACCAGTGAAGAAGAAATTGTGGCGTCTTGTTTCATAGACAAGATAAAAACTGAAGCGATAAGAAAGAACATTAGCCAAGATAAAAATAGGATGGGAAACGCAAGAAAACAATTCAGAAAACCTAAAACAAAATTAAAGATTTATGTTTGAGGCAGCGAAGCAGAGAACCAACACTAAAAGAGACAGAAGCATTATGTTCTCAATTGCCAGTCAACGTTCTCTTCTCACTGCATTTCATAGACGCTTTTCAAACATATAGGAATGACACCACACCTACAGAGCTGATACAGTCCAACTAATAAGGCCTGGAAAACCGTGTTATAAAAGCTCTCCAAGTGAGTCTAATCTATACTCAGTTGTGGGAATGATTCATGAAGTGAACCAGAGGAACAACACCCCAGTAAAGAGGGAAGCATGTGGCTCAGAAGGAAAATGACGAATATGGACAGCAGAGTATGGAGATACAAATTAACCATAATGAGTTTCAATGGGAGAGAAAGAATCTGGAAGTGAAAATATTTTTGGAATATTAAAAATAAAAAGGATAGGTACATCTCTGAAGACTGGAATACATTTATAGAATTCTGTAGAAAGTAAGAGCACAGAGACAAATTCTTGGACATATGTTGATGAAATTCTAGTTGTCAAGGATAGAGAGGAAAAAATCATACAAATATCCACATAGAAAAAAGTAACTGGATCAAGTTCAAAAAACAAAGAAAGTCAAGCTTTTTCAGCTTCTTATCTGAAAATGTTTTGCAAAGCAGTTTAGGAAATTTGATTTAAATGGTCTTTAACCTAAATATTATGTAATTATTTGACATTTGCCTTATTTGCAAAGGAAGAAAAATATTTTGGGCATATAAGGGTATAAAAATGAATCAAGTAGTGCTTTTTCTGTGAAAATGGAAAATTCAGTGTTTTAGGAAAACACATTGAAATTAAGAAAAACTAAACATTTACTAAGTTAGAAAAATAATGAAATAAATTAGCAAAACCAGATTAAAATCCATGATAAATCTATTAGAATTAAAACTATGCAGTCCAGGTGTGGTAGTGCAAGCCTATAAACCCAGCACTTGGGAGGCTGAGGCAGGAGGATTGCTGCATGTTCCAGACCAGCCTGGACTACGTAGTGAGTCCAAGGCCAGCCTGAACCACATTAGGAGACCTTGTCTCAAAGGAAGGAAGGAAAGAAGGAAAGAAAGAAAGAGAGAGAGAGAGAGAAAGAAAGAAGAAAAAAAAATTAAAACTTCTATCATGTGAAAAAAGCTACCTCTTAAGAACAAAACAGAAAGCAGAAGCAAATTGAAAACACAAACTGTGTTTTAATTTGTGAATTAAATGTTCAGAGAATCCTTAATGAAAAGAAAATCATTTCTTGATACATCTATGTGCAGAGAAATATTATGAGAAATAAAATCAACAAACAAAAAATAGATTTCTTTTGGTGGTAGGAAACTTATTTTTCTTCTATGTTTGTTCAAAATTTGCTAATGAAAAGTTTATCTCAGATATAATTTAATTTAAAAAATAAACACCAAACACCAAATTAGTCTTTAAAAGTATCTTCTTGATACTATAATTAAAGACCTTGCAAAATATTATTTGGATTCTAATACAAAGGTCACTGTGCATCCTCTACATACCAAGACAGAAAGTCAGTAAGGAAACAGTGGCCTTAAATAACATGTGGACAAAATGAATTTAACAGCCATGTATAGAACATTTCCCTGAACAACAGCAGAATACACATTCTACTCAAGTACACAGAGAAGTCTCTTCAGGGTAGATTATATGTTAAGTCACAAAGTAAGGCCTAAGTGTTTGGGGCTTAGTTCAAGTGGTAGAGCACTTACCTAGCAAGCACAAGGCCCTGAGTTTGATCCCCAGCACTCCCTAAAAAAAAAAAAAAAAAAAAAAAAAAAAAAAAAAAAAAAAAAAAAAAAAAAAAAAAGACCAAGGCTTAAATTTATGTATGTATGTATTTATTTATGTATATGGGTGAACTCAGGGCCTTGCGCTTGCTAGACAAGCACTTTACCACTGAGGTAAGTCCCCACCCCCACAAGGCTTAAATTTAAAAATTTTGAAATACTACCAAGCATCTTTTCCAAACTCAAAAGAGTGAAACTAGAAATCAGTGGCAGAATAAATATTAGAAAATTCATAAATATATATGTGGTGGACTTATCGTGGTCAACTTGAGCAGGAACACACAGCAGAACTGAGTTGGTGGGTTCGGGGCACAGAAGATCCACCTGAAGGTTACTGCCAACACAACATAAAGGAGAACAGGAGCAGAAGATGGGCCGGCTGTTCCCCAGGAGAAGCTCTGTTGTGGGTGGTTCTCCCGAAGGGAACTCAGCTGTTCTCCTCACAGAAGGAGCTCAGGGCCTTGATGCTGTCATCGGGATGGCTGCTGTTTGCTTCAGGGCAGCTCTGGTCTGCATGTCTGCTGCAAGCATCTATCCTGATTCCAGTAGTGATTTCTTCAGCCTTTAAACGCAGACACAGATGAAAATGGGACAGCGCTGTGGGCTCCCAGCCCTTGATTGGATCTATCAGTTCTCCAGTGTATAGGTAGATGTTCTGCACTCTACTCATGTTTGGCTTGTGTGTGTGAATGTTTTAATTCGTAAATGTCCTGTGTTAAATCTGCTCACTTGCAAACCATTGGCTCTAGAAAATAACTAATGCAATATAGGTATTGAACAATACACTCTGGGAAAGCAGTGCATCAAAGAATAAGTTTAAAAGGCTCATAAGAGACTGCTGTGAGTGATACAAAAAATAAAATCTGTAGCATTTCTATACATTAACAATAAACTACCCCAAAATGAAATCAAGATGCCAATCTCATTTACCTGCAAAAAAACCTGAAGAATAAATTTAATGAAGGAGATGAAAGGCTTGCACACTTACACACTATAACTGTAAAACACTGATAAAAGAAATTAAAGAAAATACAAATAAACGAGAAGATATTTTGTGTTCATGAATTAAAAGAATTAACTTATAAAAATATATGTGCTATTCAAACTACAGATTCACTGCAATTTCTTTTTTTTAATTTTATTTTAATGGTACATTTTAGATGTACATAGTGATAACATCCATCATAGGGGATTTGTACCTGTACATGACATATCTTGTTGCTTCTTTTTTTCCCATTCCCCCCCACCCCCTCCTCTCTCTCTATTTACAAAAGATTTGTTTCCATTTTTTCCTTCCATTTCTTATTTCTCTTCTCCTCTGTTCCATTCCTCCTCCCTTGTTTCCTTTCCCATTTGGACATTTTCTTCCCTTTCCCGATATATTACATTTTAGTCTTTATTTACACTTTCAGTTTCTCACACCGGAGAAACAATGCAGTATTTAAACATGTGTGTCCTATTTATTTCACTTAAGAGTATGGTTTCAAGATGCGTCCATTCACCTAGGAATATCTCAACCCCATCAACAGCAGAATGGATAAAGAAAATGTGGTTCTTTTATACAATGGAGTACTACTCTGCCATAAAGAATGATAAGCTTGAGATATTCCTAGGTAAATGGTCACTGCAATTTTAATAGCAATTACATTTTTAATAGAAATTGCATTCAGTAGCATTTTTTTCAGAAATAGAAAAACTTACCCTCAAATTCATATTGAATAGCCAAAACAATTTTGAAAAAAACAAAGCTGGAAGATTCACATTTCCTCATTTCACAGTAATCAAAACAGCACATTAGAGGTATGAAGAAACACATCAATGTTTTTGAAAAGAATTCCCCCCCCAACAAAAACCCTGCCGTATATGGTAAAACCCTTGCCTCAATCAGAAAGCAGTCTCCTCAAAAAATGTTGTTAGGAGAACTGAATATCCATGGGGAAAAGAAATAAATTGGACTTTTCTCTTGCGCTGTACGCAAAAATCAACTCAAAGGGGATTAAAGACTTAAATGTAAGATCAGCAATTATAAAACTCCTAGAAGAAAACTTAAAGGGAAATCATAGACATTGGTCCTAGCAATCATTTCTTGGATGTGACACCAAAACACAACAAAAGCAAAAATAGACTAGTGAGATTGCATCAAACCAAAAATCTTCTACATGACAAGGGAACAATCAATAGAATGAAAAAGTAACCTGTAGTACTGGAGAAAATGTTTGCAAACCACATATCTAATTGGGGTTAATATTGCAAAATACATAAGTAACTCCTACATCTATATAAGGAAAAAAAAAAACTCTGTTTTAGCATAAGCAAAGGACTTCAGTGGACATTTCTTCAAAAAGACACACAAATGACCAAAATGTACGAATGTTCAGCAACATCAATCCTCAGGGAACGCACACTAAAATTCCAATGAAATAGCACTTCATGTCTGTTAGGATGATCATTACTTTTTAAAAAAGTGTTGGTAAAGATTTAGAGAAGGAAAACACTTGTACCCTGTCAATAGGAATACAAAATCATGCAGCCATTATGGAAGACAGAATGAAGACATCGAAAAATTAAAAATAAAATTACCATATGAGCCAGAAATCCCACTTCTGGGTATTTACCCAAAAGAACTAAAATCAGGATCTCAAGACATAGCAACAGATATTTTTATTATCATCTTCCTTGCAGCATTATTCACAATAGTTAAAATATGGAAACAACTCTGTCCATCAACAGATAAATGGATGTTAAAAATATGGTATATACTTGTGATGGAATATTATACAGCCTTAAAAACAAGGAAACCTTGACATATGAGGCAACATGGATAAACCTTGAAGGATTAGGCTAAATAAAGTAATCCGCAAAAGGGCAAATGCTACATAATTTCACTCCTATGAGATATCTAACATAGCTACACTCGTAAAAGCAGAGTAGGGTGTTAGGAGGAATGGAGAGTGGCTATTTAATAGGCATGAATTTTCACTGTGCCAGATTAATTAGTTCTAGAGTTCTGCTATACAACATCATACCTATAATTAACACTACCATGCCGTACATTTGAAAATTTGTTAAGAAGGTAGGTTTCATATTAAATCCTCTTACTACAATAAAGAAAAGAAATATGAAGAAGAAATGAGTGAAACAAATAATACTCATAAAATAGGAATAAACCCAACCTCCTGCTATTATGCAATATTAAATTTTATAATCAACAAGTATACAAAATCTCACCGATACTACACATTTTTAAGAATGACTAAAATTGCACAAAACTTAATATCATGTCTTAGCCAAGATGCGGAGCAACTAGAAATGGTACACTGCTTGCAAAGTTGCAAAATATGCAATCATATTGGAAGACAATTTTCTAGTGTCTTATGGAAGCTAAATGCGACTTACCATACAACACAGCAATCCCACTCTCAGTCGTTTACATGAGGGAAGTGAAAACACATGTCCACACAGAAACCTACATGTGAATACATAAGTCAGCTTTAGTCATACTCACCACAAATGGGAAAAAAACAAAATATGTATTATCGAGTAACTAGAAACCCAAACTGAGAATTCAGTAGAATACTTACTCTGTGATTTAAAGACAAATAAACCACTGATATATGAAACAATATAGATGCATCTCAAATGTATTATGCTAAGTGAAAGAAAGTTGAAGCAAAAGGCAATATTTTATATACTTTGATATATATATGACATACAAAAGTAATTGAAAGAAATGGATGAGGGGAGAATTGGCTAAAAAGGAGCATGAGGAAACTAGCATGTGATAAAAATGTCTTGTTTTTCTTGATTATGATGTTGGATACATGACTATATACTTTATCAGAATTCGTCAAACGGTACACCTGGTAAAAGATGTATTTTATTGGCTATGAATATATGCATGTATACAAATAATACATCAACAAACCTAATTTTAAAAAAAATTAATCAAAGGCATAATCGTAAGTTGTGAATAAATGGGAAAAAGCAAAGTTCTTAGATAACGACTTAAAATCAGAATATATTAATTCTCTCAAAACTATCAGGTGAATTGCTGGAATTCCAATTAGAATCCCAAAAGGATGGTTTAGACTTGCATAAAACAATCTTAAACTTTGTATAGATTAATTAATCAAGAATAGTCAAGAAAATAGGAAAAAATAAGTTAAAGAGACTTATCACATTCCATATCAAGTATAATATGGTAATAAAATTAATATGGTGTCAACACAACACATAATATGGAATGCATTCCAGTATTTAAGTTCACTTACTAATTACTTATTTAAATTAGTGACATAAAAAAGAATAAAGATTTATTTAATGGCTGCACTCAAACCAGGAGAAAAATTGCTGAACACCCTATTTCATCCATGGACAACAATAAATTACTGAGGGATAGAAGACTTAGATAACAAAAAGTTAAAATCACACAAAAAATTTTAAAAAAACCAGATTCAGGAGTATATAAGTCTCCTTATCCAGGACATAAAAACCCAGGAGCTATAAATAGAAAGAAGATGTATTTCAGAATTTAAAAAATAAATGATTTACCTAGGAAAAAAAAATCAAAAGTACTTTAATGTGTAAGTATGGGCAATGAAGTAATACACAAAATGTCCTTTAAAATTGGCAAGAAAAGAAACAAGGGCTATACATAATTTGCTAATGAGCAAATAGCAATGTCCATAAACCATGAAATGAAGCTTAAATTTACTGTAAGTAAATTTAATAATTGTATTTTAAATAAATTTAAATTTAATAATTTAAATTTATAATATACAAATTAGCATAACGATAAAATATCACTGCTACTGACTGGCAAAAATTAAAAAGAATGACAAATATTGCTGTCTAGGATGCTGGAGAAAATTGTGATCGTATACTGCTGATGGAAATATACAATATCTTAACCTTTTTGGAAGACAACAAGACAGTATCTGGTGTTTCTGTTTTTCTTGGCAATCCTGATCCTAAAGATATTATTGTATGACAATAACATCAAAAGTATAAGGCAGAATAATATTCCTTGTACTTCTGTTCATAAGAGCAAAAACTTGGAAAGAAAATTCATATTACTCAATAGAGAGGAATGGCAGAATATTTGCCATGACATGTTACACAACCCTTGAAAAGGAATGAGCTGCTTCTGTACCGGTTCACATGTTCACATTTCCACAAGATACTATTCAGTGGGGAAGAAAGGCGCATAAATATGTTTAATATGATAACTGGATGGATTGATAGACAGGTGGATGAGCAATCATAAAATCCTCTTATGTGATTATACAAGCATAAAGTAAAGCAAAACACTGAAGAAAGGTTGTCAGGTATTCAGTGGGGTTGGAAGAAGGTGATTTCAAAAAGGGACACATAAAAGATTATCTCTTAAATATGTGTTATTCTTCAGATGCACAAATTGGTACAGACACCTAAAAAATTAAATTAGATCTCTCCATGATATAAAAGAATGCCAGTAAGATTTTTATGTGAAAAGAGCACATTTTTATGCTTATGGGTATTTATTGTTTGTGTGTATTTGAATAGCAAAGAGATAAATACAGAACGATGATAATAGGCTCTTAGTTTGGCCCCAGAGGCTTGGCAGTGGGTGACATGGAGTGCTCAGAATAAACAGAGTGTATCTCTGGTCTATAGCTGTTAGCTATTTCTCTGGAGCTCTTGATAGAATTTAATTGTTACAAGAATTGTGTGTTACTATTGTAATTTCAGTATCAAATACAGGAAATACTATAACATGCCAAAAGAAGAAAATAAAATTGCTATTTAAGGTTAATACATTCAAAGTGGGTGGAGGAGTAAGATAGTTTCAGGGAAAAGATTTCTTTTCAGTCCCCAGGGGAAATTTTCATTTATAAACATACATGTAACTTCAAAACAAAGATATTAAGCATTTACTCGGGTATCACCCATGCGCTAGCATTTCTGAAAGTGCTATCGCCTTTTTTTATTTTTTTATTTTTTTATTTTTTATTTCTTTTTTTTGTTGTTGTTCTGTTTTTGGTGCTGGGGATCGAACTCAGGACCTTCCGCTTGCTAGGCAAACACTGTAACCACTGAGCTAAACCCCCAGCCCCAACCATCTCCTTTTTTTAGAATTATCAGGGGAAATTACTTACAGGAATATTTCCTAACCCTATCCCATATTTCATGAGTTAGAATCCTACGAATGATGCTAAGGAATCCAGGTTTTTAGGAAGTCGTTTTCCCGCCCCTAGATGATTTGTACACACACACAAAAAAAATAAGCTGGGAGACAATGCTGTAGACCAATGTTTCCAGATGACAGAAATCTGAAGAATCACCCGTTTTAAAAAATATGATCCAGGAAGTTCGGGAAACAACAGCCTGAGGTAGTTTCAACAGAGAGTCCTATGACACAATTGACATAGCTAAGAAACAGGACCACTGCGGCATGCTCATGATTTTACAGCAATATTAATAGTGTTTATGCAACAGAAAAGAGAACATGAGATCACAGGTTGTTTTGGTGAGATATTTATGCTAATATTTTCTCACACTTACAGTCTTTTTCTTTCCACAAAAGCCACCTTATTATAACCATTATTTTCCTCCAAACACATGGCTGATTTTCTGGCCCATCATTTTTGGAGTTTTTGTCATTTGGAGACTATCAAAAGGCAAAGTCAGAAATTTAGATCCTTGTGTAGAAATTCCTAGTACCAAATTAAAAGCCCTCAGCTATCCCAAGAGCGGTGAGAGCACTATTGGTAACACTGAGGATGTAAATGTTTTTCCTGTTCCATTCACAGCCCTCCCTCTGGGTGACACACTCCACTAGGTCGCTTGCCACTCTCCAGCATGTGGACCATAGACAGCAAAGCCCGTTTGAGTTCCATCTCAAGCCAGCTGTGCGGCCCTCAAGAAGTCATTTAACTGCCTCAGTGTCCTTGTCATAGAAAAAGCAAAGAAAGAGGATCTTTTAAGATGAGTTTAGCATCCTGCTATGCTATAAGACATCCAGTGGGAGATTATTTTGTACCAAATACAGTGTACTGTGGAAACTTAGGGGACTTTAGTAGTGCAGATATTGATGAATTGTAAGTTGATACATATGCTAGCTATTACTCTATCACCTTTGTCCCATTTTTGAACGTTTGCTTTCTTATAATGCCTTTGGTTTTTCTCAAAAGTCCCATGTATTGTCAAGCTTTGCTTTTTCAGGCAGGTGCTCTACCACTGAGCTAAATCCCCAGTCCTAAGCTTTGCTTTTTTAGATATAACAAGTGTGACCGGCTTGGAGATGGATGGATAACAAGAAGAATAACTGTTTTAACTGGTATTAGAATTCTTCGTAGAGAAAAAGAAAAGATGGGAAAATATAGAAACAAAGCTTATTTATTGGAAACAATAAATAGGGAAAGGAGGAGGAGGAGTCGAAGGGAAGGAAAAGGGGAAAAAAAGAAAACCAAAGTATAACATGTATAGTACAAAATCCCTACGATGAATATGATCATTATGTGTATCTAAAATGTACCAATAGGGGCTGGGGATTTAGCTCAGTGATTAGAGTGCTTGCATTGCAAGCACAAGGGCCTGAGTTCGATCCCTGGCACCACCAAAATAAATAAATAAATAAATAAATAAATAAATAAATAAAATAAAATGTACCAATAAAATTCATATTACAAAAAGCAAAAAAAAAAAAAAAGAATTCTTCTTAGAAAGAGCTGGGGATTTAGCTCAGTGGTTAGAGTGCTTGCCTTGCAAGCACCAGGCCCTGAGTTCAATCCCTGACACAAAAAGGAAAAAAAAAAAGGCCCTCACCAGATGTTGGTCCCTTGATCTGGGAATTTCCAGCCTCCAGAACTATGAAAATTATATTTGGGGGCTGGGGATTTAGCTCAGTGGTTAGAATGCTTGCCTAACAAGCCCAAGTCCCTAAGTTTGATCCCTGGCACCAAAAAGAACAAAAGAGAGAAAGAGAGAAAGAGAAAAAGAAAGAGAGAAAGAAAGAAAGAAAGAAGAAGAGGAGGAAGAAAAGAAAGAAAGAGAGAAAGAAAGAAAGAAAGAAGGAAAGCAAGCTAGAAAGAGAGAAAGAAAGAAAAGAAAGAAGGAAGGAAGGAAGGAAGGAAGGAAGGAAGGAAGGAAGGAAGGAAGGGAACAATCTTTCGTTAAGAAAATGCTGCAGTAACCTCCTCGGAGTAGGTAAGAAATAATAAAACCTGAGTGCAGACAAAACGTATTGTCAAGACAAGGGAGAAATTATTTGCTTTAAAAAGAAAAAAAAAAGAAAAAGACAAGAAAGAAAAGGAGAAATGAAAATAAAGGAGGAAGTGGAGCAGAAGCAGAGGAAAATGCTATTTTGTAATGTGTGAGGGGATTTCTGTAAAGAGCCTCAATGTCTTCATTAAAGTCTATGAAATCCACAGCATTTTTGCTGCTAGTGGAATTTTAAACACCAGAAAAGGCTGGAGCTGGCGCGTGAGTGACAAGGCAACATTCTCAAATGTTGGAGCAGACACAGAGAGGGTCTTGATAAGGTTGACTGCAAAGAACTTGCAGCAATTATGGGAAGTATTCTGGCCTCAAATTGGGAGCTTAAACCATGTTTACAGCAATTCTCAGTAGGCAAGTAAGCTCATAATGACACTTAACCACCTTATTTCTCTATGTTCTAAAGATCAATCATTAATGTATTGTTTAAAAACCTGAGAATTTTAATATGGATGCAGGCAAAACAATAGCTTATCTGTGTCAAATCCAGTTTTCCATATCAATAGTGAACCATGACATTCTGGAACACAATATCACTACATCTTAAAAATACGAACAAAGTTAGTACTCATAATCTGTACACAAAGAAGTTCAAACAAATGGCAATATGCTAAGTATGTGACTAATCTAAAGTATCTTGTCTTGCAGCAAGCATCAATTAACAAAACAATCTGCATAATTTATACGGGTACAATTTAAGTGGGAATGATACAAAAACTACTTCATAATTGACTTTTAACATTGATTTATTTATCTGTTGGCTCACCTGGTACCTGTTGTGCATGTTCCACACGCATCCCACTGCAGAGCCCCAAAAGGAATTCAAAGATATATAAAAATTCCTTCTCGCAAAAACTGAGTAACAAAGGAGACAGATTTTTAGGCATAGCAAATTAAAAAGAAAGAGTTAATAAAAATATTTTTATTGGCTAGAAGAACATTTCAGAAACCGAAGAGTTGAATTGCCCTCAATTGTTTTGCAAACTGTATTAAGTTAGACAGATCACAAAGGCCATAACGTGGCTGATAATAGCAAGATTACTTCAAAGTTTAGTAATCAGCGAAGACGTCACAGGATGGAGAAGCCAGGACTTGGTTGCTGTGCCAGTGTGAATACAGAAGATGGACAATGCGGAGGCTCAAACGTTGTGTTCAGGCCTACTGACCAGAGATGGGGTCTGTGGGCGACGGAGGAGCAAGGAAAGCAGCCAGGACCTAGACCACTCAGATAGTGAAACACAGCCGCTGCTTCAAATCTTTGAATGTCTGCTTTCAGATTAAAACCAGAAATTAGTAATAGTTACCCTGACTTCTTCACAGACATGCTATAAAAATCAAATAATTTCATGCATGTGGAAATGTGATAATCACTTTAAAATTTCATACAAGTATGAATTTTCTTTTTATTACTGTTGGAGACTGACCTACATTTAAAGATGGATAATCTCTTGGGTTATCGAAGAAGGATTTCATTGGAGTTCATTTGAGCTGTTCTGAAACTAGACTCGCAATATTTTTCTAACATCTATTTATTATCTATATTTCACAGCTTAACTTTGCCTCTGAGTTTTGATTTTTTTCACATTCTGGTAAAACCATCTTCAGTGGTTCCTACCACCTGCTACCTGAGCGTGATACTACCTCCAGAATTAAGAAAATAAACATTTGCTCATTTGTGCTCTGTCGATACCGCTTGGACACAAAACCAGCAGAGCCTGATCACACCTGATTCAAACCCACCTGGAGTGCAGCAGTGCAGCGCACCCTAAATACTGGATTGTGTGTCTGAGTTCATTTCGAGGATGAAAGGCGCCAAAGGGCTTTATGTTCTTGGGTTGGGAGTAGGGGATAAAATATAACAGATACATGATTTTTAAGGAATGTTGATCCTATAAGTGTATTCACAGTGAATCGAACGGAAGTTGTTAGTTCCAATAGCATGTCAGAATATTCCATTACCAAGTCTACATCTATTACTTCATGAAGACTCAAAGCAATCTTCAAAGGTATTCATAAGTTTATGGCATACATTATTACAGGAAGAGATTACAGCTGTCTACAAACATGCAAGTATAAAAATAAATTTAAATTTTAAAAAAGTAAGAGAAAATAAGACGAAATGAAAAAAATGAAGATAGGGATTCAAGGGTAAACCAAGACTAAGTTACGTTAATATATAAAACTATACTTTAAGTTCTATATCTTTTTAAATAGAAGCCAAAAATTCATCTATGCATATTTTACAGCATCCTACAGGAAGAAGGGAATGCAATCTGTTTCACAAGTTATAGTTATACTTTTAAAAATAACACTTCTTCATTTATTCAACAAATATTTATTGAGTACTACGTGAAAGGTAAAAGTACAGTTCTAAAAGGTTCCAGTACAGTGGTGATCAAGACAGGCACAACGCCGGCCTCTTGAAGTTTGCATATTTGTGAGGGAGAAAGTGAACAGAACCACCATGTATTGCAACATCAGGCAATAATAAATGGCCTAAGCAAGCTGGTATGAAATAAAAGTGACTAAACTCATAAAGATAGTTGTTTTCTGTCAGGTAGTCAGGACAAGTGTCTTTGAGGAAGGTGGCATTTAAACAGAGACATGAATAAAATGGATTTCATTCTGAGTTGAAAGAAGTCACTGGAGATTTTAAGCCATAATATAATCTGAATTATGTACTAAAAGGATCCCTCTAGCTTTTGCAGACAGACCATGGGCAGGCAAGAGAAGAAGTCAGAGATGAGCTAAAAACTTGTTTAATAAGGGAACATTGTCTTGGACAAGGTTGACATTGGTGGAAATGAGAGAAGTAGGTGGATTTGGCATATATTGTAAAAGGGGCTTGACATGGATTGGTGTGAAGAAAAGAGGCATCTCTGAAGACCTCCAAATTTTTATCTTGAGCAAATGAGTGATAGGTCCATTTACTGAGAAGAACATGTTCTAAAAAGTGACAGGTTAAGGAAACGAAATCAAGACAGTGATTTTGAGATGTTCACCAGAAATCTAAATGGAGA
>PVJO010027910.1:0-18966 GCA_004026905.1 Hystrix cristata
TTTTTTTTTAAACATAATATCTATTCTACCCCTTTGTCCTTATTTACACTTATGGTTTCTCATATCAGAGAAACAATTCGATGTGTACTGATAAGTGTCTGATTTATTTCACTTAATAGTATGTTCTCAAGGAACATCCATTTACATACAAATGATGAATACTCAATTTGTTACCTGAAAATGGAAAATTTCAGTGACTCTCCTGATCAGTTTGGTACTATAGAGATAATGACTACATTTCCTATTATCAATAACCATTTTCTTCTTTTCTTTTTTCTTCTTTTTAACTGTCTTAGATATTCTAAGCCTCGGGTATTTCTGTTCTCCTAATTGCATCTCACACAGAGTTTGAGAATCAAGGAGACTTTTGATGATTTCTGGTCTAATTTCCTCATGCCACCAACATGGAGGCAGGACAGAGAGATTTCTGGTTATACAGTTAGAGACAAGGAACACATAGGGTAGCTATAGGTAGCCATTAAAAATATAGGATGTTTCACTGATTTTGAATTTCCAATAAATAACAAATAACCTCTTAGTCTAAGCATACCCCAAATATTGCATGGGACATATATATGCTAGAAAAATTTCTCCATTATTTATCTGTGCTTTCTAGCAGACCTGGGTGCACTGTGACCCAAACCTCCTGGGCCTCTCATCCAGCTCTGCATCTGGGACTATCTACTGGGTCACTCTGTCTTCTCTGCCCCATTCCCCAGTTCCAGACCTCTATTTCTGAAATTCCAGTGGGTTTAGAGTATGTTTCCATAACCTGAAGATTTTGTCTCCATTAGTATTGGTAGGAGAAAGCAGCCTGAATTCTGTGTCCCCAGAACTATGATCCAGAGGTAAAAGGGGATTCCTCTCCTCCTGAGTACACACGGTCACCAAGTCCTTCGGAAGCTTGTGGCAGCAAGACATAGTGCTGTCTGTGGAAAGCTGCATGCCTAATGCTCTGGGTGGGAGCAGCTCTGGTGTCCTACAACAGGGAGGAGGAGCGTGCTGAAGAGTGGCAGCCCCGTGGCGGGTGGGGAGGTATATAATCGAGGTATAATCTTTGAATGCAAACATATGCATGACAGAGGGACTCCGGCTTCAGGGCATTTCTGGTCCCCTGGAGACGTCAGACTTCTTCCCCAGCTCAGCACAGAGCCCATTGACTGGTTCTTCCAGCGCAGCTGTTTTCAAGGTACTTACTGAGCTGCAGTGGCAAGGGATCTCAAGACATTTCAATACATTTGAATTTCAGCAAAGCGTTCTAGTCAGATCCGGAAATGAAAGATCAGGTCATGCATGAGAATGGGCCTCTGGGATACTCTTGCACAACTGAAATCCTTTATTCTGGTCATACCTAAACCCCAAGACATGATGTGTTTGCATGTATGAGGTGGTGGTGGGGTTTGTGTATGCATCTATTTTCAGAAGTATTATTCATAATCTGGAAAATACTAAATACAGATTATAATGATGAAATTTAACTCATTTATCCACATCACTGTTAACAATTTGGATTACTTTTTTCTAATTATTTTTGTGAAGCTGTTTTAAATTTTATTTTTATGCAGTTGTAATCACATTGCACAATATATGACATTCTATGCTGTTCCTTTTACTCTATGTTACTTCATAAGTATCTTTCCATTCCATCAGTTAAAATTTTTCTGATTGCAAATGACTTTAATAATACGGGGACTTTATAATTTCATGTGCCCTGAGGCAGGGCTGGGGTTGGGTGAGCTGATTCTGTGGCTCAAACAATTACAAGCAATCTGCCTTCTTTTGTCCTTATGTCTGCTCTGGATGGAAACGAGGTATCTGATAGGCGATGAGCAAATTCTGCCTTCTACAAAGAAAGACTCAAGGTGAGCAATTCTTCAAACAGAGGAAAGGGTATAGAATCAGCTACTGAGCTGCTGAAATGAATGTCGACTTTTAAACTATGCTTTTTCACAATACTACTGTGAAGCGCTCAGGGAGATGGTGTGTGTCAGGCACTAGGAAGGGAGCTTAGTACACTTCGGGCTCCATAATCATGACAACAAAGAAGGGAGGCTGCTACTGGAGGAAGATTGAACTCCACACACCTAATATACTTCCCACCAGACCAATGAGGGGGAGCTGTTGTGGGGCAGGTCATGGGGTCAAATCTCTTCCTAGACTGCAGAAATACAGGGAACAGAGCAGCAAGCTACACAGTGCCATGGAGGTCATCAAAACCCAGACTATGACAAACCAATCGTTTCTTTAACAAAGACACTGCAAGAACAAAATTAGAGGTGCAGGAGTTCTCTTACATCAAAGGGATACAAGATGTGTCAACCCAGTGCAACATAGAAACCTCACGTGGATCCTTCCAAGTACACATTCTCACCAGCACCACTTTCCCTTTTCCAGTTCTGTTGTTTTTTTGGATCGTAGTGATTCTAATGGATATGAAGTGTCCATTATTCTGATTTTTATACAGATTCTTTTTTGCACCATTAAGTAATTGTGTGTGTGCATTGGCGTGGCTTCTGAATGAGAATATTCTGTTTGTTTGTTTTGTTTTTTGTTTTTAGGGAAGCAGTCTGTCGCATAGATCCTTTTTTTTTACCCAAGAACACTGAAAGTATGCAGAGGAGGTAGACATGACTGAGGATGCCACAGCTATGTTTATTCAGGGTACCCTGAATAAGTAAGGAGGCTCTTAGTCTTCATTTCTACTTCCTTATAAAAGAGCTCTATCAGTAAGGAACACCTTTAAAAATTTTACTGAGAAGTAAACTACTGAGTTCAGAAGTTCATTTAATTAGCAACCATTAATTAAGTACATACATGCTGAGGATTTCGTGGTGAACAAGCCTGATCTAGTTCCACAGCCTTTATTCTAGCAGAGAAAAAAAATACATTAAATGAACTTGAATGTCCAATCATTCAGTGACAATTCTGAGTGAAATGAACTAGAGGTCCAGAACCCAAAGGGAGCATCATCTATCAGGGACACTTAGCATGCTCTGCGGTGTCAGGAATGATGAGCAGACATTAGCTAGGGAAACGTAATATAGAGTTGAGCCTTAGAAGCAGAGGAAATGGCTTGTGCAAAGACCTTGAGGCAGAAGGGTTGGGGCTCCCGGGCCTGTAGAACATTTTGCATCTCCCCCACACCAATCAAGAGCCATAGGAAGCTTACGGATTGGCCTCCCCTTCCACACAGTGCCCCTCACTTCTACTGTGGACCACAGTGGCATAGAGGCATCCTTATAGGTTGATGGGCTGCATTTGGGCAAGCCAGCCACTGAGTCCACTATCCCAAGATCTTCAAACATAAGGTTGAGGGAGAGTGACCAGGTTGGGGTGCTGAGTCTCTTCTCTTCCCAACAATGCCTTACACTGCTCTAGCCTCATCATGGAAACATGTTACGAAAAAAGGTAAGAGGGCTGGGGGTTGGGATCTTACAAAGAGGTGGGTTCTGTCTGTGCACATCTCCAAGAAAACCAGCTTCCTCTCACACTGGGATGGCAGAAATCCAGAGTCTAGAATCTAGAATCTTAGCCTCTGTGACATTCTTCACAGGGGAGAAGAAGACCAGAACCTGTCTTAAAATGCCCCAAATTACTTATTAGTCTGCTACAAACTGATGTATCACTAACCCACACCAGGGAGCTTCAGATCATATACGGTTTTACAGGGGACAATGGAGTTTGGCAAAGGAAAGGAGGTAGAGCATATCAGCAGGGTAAAAAGACCGAGAAGATACAGTAAAAGTAACAATGAGTGATTCCTAAAGTTCTCCCTCAACTGTCAGCCAGCAGAACCACAGAGCCACATCGGGTAGATAGAGTGAAACTATCCCCTAAACTAGGACCTTGCAGGAGGACACAAAGACAGTGAGGGTGCGGTGCTCCTGTGTGACACACTCAGCTCACTAAAACCAACAGCACCCTTATCCTGAACTACACTGTGCAGGCAGTTCTGGGGATGACACAGCTGGACCACATGAACAAGTAGCATGTTTCCCCCACAAATGATGTATGAGAAAGACAAGGAACCTAGAACAAACATCACTGAGTTTGCACCTCTGGGAGAGACACACCTGAGCTCACAGTGCTGGCTGAAAGAGGCCAGCCTGGGTACGCAATCCAGTTTCAGCGCCAGGAGAGTGGCAGCAGACCTCCAAGCAGCAGAGTGACTTGGAGGCAAAACAGTGCACCTGCCTGGCCCACACGGTTGCTGACTGATCCAGGATTCTCAAAGTTAACTTGTCCGTGAGGGCCTAGGTGACAATAACGATGATCCTGGAAAGCCCCAGGGAGAAGAATGAGATTAAAATCAGGCAGAGAGAGTGCTTGCATGCTATCTGTTCTCATAGCTTTTATCAGGGTTATTTTAGACCTCCTACCCCACTGGGATATGACTGTCTTCACCGGAAGAAAAAGCAACCAACAGCCTTGTCTGCAGTCCTCATGCAAGGTTTCTCATTTTGTGATATTGCCTGCGATCTATTTTCAGGACAAAGGTAAAAAGCTGTATCAGTGGACAGAAATACAGTGTAGAGGCTGAGAGAACAGACTCTGAGGTCCAACACCTGGGTCTGAATCATATATATTGCACACATGAATTAAGATGGTTCAATTTAAGATTTGTCCACTTTACAGTGGTGTGTAAGTGATACACATTCAGCAGAAGAATCTTTCCAAACTTTAAGTTTGGTTCCTTTCCTGGGATTTCCAACCAATGCTCTACTGTGTGCTGTGTTGCAAACCTATGATGTTCTGTAGGTTTGTATTACGTGCATCTTCAACTTGAGGACATTTTCAACTTACACTGGGTTTATCAGGATGTATATTCACAAGGAGTATCGGTATATGTATATGCATGTGAATGAATTGATGGGTGTACACATAGCTACATGCAAGGTGGCAGCCTTAGGCATGTCCCTTAACCTCTCTGTGCCTTGGTTTCTTCACATGTACAATGACGTTTCTGTGGTGATGTGAGGGATTAGTATGATTTGTAATGCTCTTAAAAGTACACACGGTACACAGCAAGCACTACATGAATGTACCTATTACCATTTGTTAGATACATAAAAAGTATGAAAAGATTGTGGCTCAAATGCAGTGCCAGATCTCTCACTGGCAACTCGTGTTCAACAAGGCAGGCAACCCAAAGGACTGGGAAAGTAAGTCCTCCCCTTGGAGCTGGAATAAAGGTATTTTCATTATGAGTGAGAAAATACTGTAGCTTATGGAATTTTGAACTTTTTTTCAAAACCTGAACCTCGGGTATAACAGGCAACGCTTTGGACTTACTCTTCTCAAGACCAAAGCTACTCAAATGTATGCTTGGTCCCTGTTATTCACCACAGCATCTGGAACAAAATAGGGAAAGGAAGGAAGGGGGAGGGAGGGAGGAGATGAGAGGTATATTGAATAAGCAGCTCTCTTTAGATCACTGGTTGAATATTCATTAGATGCAGTAATTTTTTTGGTTTCTACTCATCAGAGACAGATTCAAACTGGAACAAGTGCCATATTATTTTACAAACAGCACACCCTCCACTAATGAATTCAAGTGGAATGAATGTGTATAGCTGAGCACTGTCAGCATGTCTCATGCAAGGAGCACAAAGCCAAACAGAAGCTACTTCAGCCTCCTCCTTCCCCACACCTCCTTGGTTATTCTGGGCACTTTACTCTAAATATGTCTTCATTTACTCCCACTGGTTTCTAGGAGGCTAGAGAAAATTCCTTTCATTTCTGCTGGTTTGTCAGGGATTGAAGCAGTTCTTCAGAGAGGAAACTTGGAATCTTAAAATTAGGACTGTCCTGGGCCAAGGGAGATCTAAAAACAAAACAAACAGTGGTTTTGGGACTTTTTGAGATTCTATGACTGCGGACTCCAGAGAGACTTACAGACTGCTTCAGTGAAGAACTGTGCTGCATCCTATCCAAGGGAAACCAGACAGGGGCTGTAGGAAAGAGTCACCCGTCCTTGGGACAATTTCACCTTGTGTCTTAGCTCAGACTACTATGATAGGATTCCAGAGTCTGGGTAGCTTTAACAGAAACATGTATTTGTCACAATTCTGGAGTTAGTCCAGTGTCAGGGTGCCACCATGGTCAGGTTTTCCATTAAAACCTTCTCCTGGCTCCTCCTTGTATGTTCACATAGTAGGGAGCAGAGAGAGCAGAGCTTGCTTCCATCTTTTTGTAAGGGCACTGATCTTAATCATGAGGGATTCATTTCATGTCCTAAACATCTCCCAGAGGCTCCACTTCCTCACAACATCATATCCAGGCATGGGGTTTCATGTATGAAGGGGGGCACACATTCAGTCCACAGCATCTTGATGAGATAAATAGTAAGCAACAGTTAGATTTAGCATGATATTTTGTTGCTAATTATGTTGTCCCTTTCAAAATATCTAATATTGAAAGGTATGTTCTTTAACCTATGTTGTTATTGATGTATAAAACACATAGAGAAAATCTTATAAATTAAGTATGCGATGAATTAGCATGTAGTGAAAACAGCCATGTAACTATCACCCTATAAAATTGTTTTAAATGGGTAAAGAAAAATTCATCTATGGAAGAATTTTCTTTCTCTTCCCTGAGACATAAATTCTCGCTATCTGGATTCTGTATGTTTTCGAGCTACAAAAACTAATGCCAGAATTCCACATAATACAACATTAAAAGAAAAAACCCAAGTTCTGTGAGCCTTGGAAATCCAGACTGCTTGTCAGTGAAGGAAAATGTTACATAATTAACAGTTAAAATTCTTATTTTGGACACAAGATACCGTACAATATGATTTCATACGTGTTTTCCTTCCTTTCTTCCTTCCTTCTTCCCTTTCTTCCTTCTCTTTCTGCTCCTTCAACAAGTGTACTTTGTTACATCAGCTGTTCCTTGACTGACTGCCTACATTTGTGGGTGTAAGATGTGGAAGGACCCATTGTACCTGTTGGCACGGTAACATACCATTACAATACAAAGTGTAATAAGTGCTGCAGGAATGGTAGCGACAGCTGTATCACACTTTTTTTTTTTTTTAACAATGAAGTTCTTTAAAGCCAGAAACTGAGGCCACTGATATTGTAGGCCAAATGGAGCCAAAGAGGCCTGTATGTGAGCACAAGCCAACTAAGGTGAGCACGCCCTGAAATTGCTTTCTCAGCCAGGATGGAGGATGATTGATCACAAGTCAAACTGTACACATATTAGACTAAAAGAGTTTACAGGTAAAGCTGGTCTGAAGCTATTGCCACTTTAGTTTGCTGGCTGGAGCGCTTGAAGTGGTTAAGTGAGGCTGGGAGCTACTAGATTCTTTACAGAGGAGATCCTCAGGCAGTTATGTTGGTTTACACTTGGTGTAGAGGTGTGAAGGGGAGACAGTTTCACATGCGTGGCTGGCTGTGGGAAGCGGTCCTGGACCAGTGATTTTCAAGCCCACCAGACTTTAGGAAGTTCCTGATTAAAAGGTACAGATGGTCAGGACTGGCCTAAAACTAATGATTTCTGTTAAGCAAAGTTTATAGGGGACTATTATTTTGAGCTGAGCTCCCACAGTAGGTGTAGGAGCCCCGCCCAATCAGAATGGAGTCACTGTACCAAGTACCTGGTAATCAAAGTGAAGTTTGAAATAGTCTAGTTTTCCTAAAAAATAGGAATTGCAGTCCACCTGAGTCCGCACAATAAGCAAGTCCCCTGTTTCAACCATGTAAGGAGAGTAATTTTGCAAAGACCAACGTGCCTTGTTATTTCTGCTTTCTTCAGCTGTCTATAGAGCCAGGTTTCTCCGCTCAACTAATGCGAAGGCTCATTCTACACTAGTTCTAGAATGCAATAAAGATCAATTAGAACTTGAAATGCAAGTTGCTGTAATCTGACACGTGGAATCTCTAGAAGAGGAGCCCAGGCAGAAGAGCAAGTCGCCCCTTGAGAACACTGCAAAAAGTGAGGCTGTTAGTCCCCAGGATGTAGCACAGGTAACCCTGGGGATTGGCCCAGCCTAGCGTTTAGCGACAGATGCCGGAGGCGCGCACGGCGGAGGGCGCGCACACGCAAGAGCACCAAGACCGAGGCGCACGCACAAACCGAGGCAGAGGCGCATGCGCGGGGTGGTGCTTCCGCTCGGCGGGCGGGGCCCGAGCCCTCAAGGGGCGGGGCCGACCGCGACCCGAAGGTGGATCTGGCGGCCGCAAGGACCGCGGCCCTCCCGCTCATGGCACGGCACGTGTTCCTTACCGGGCCGCCAGGTGACCGCGGGGTCCTAGCCTCTGGGACCGACCGATGGGCGGCGGCGCTGTGGGCGGGGATGGCGCGGCCAGGAGTACGGCCCCGGTGTGCGGGCCTCGCCGGCCCCGCCTGGTCTCGGGGAACGGGAGCGAGCCCCGGGCCCGCAGTACGGCCTCTGCCCGCGCTCGACCCCGGGAGCGAGGGGCGCCGGCGCCCAGGGGTGCAGCGCGGCCGGCCCTGAGCGCGGAGGGCCGGGCGGGAGGCGCGACTGCGTCCCAGAGGGCAGGAAGGGTGTCCTAGGCTGTGCGCGAAGAGGCGAGTCTCCTGGCGAAGTGAGTGCGGTTGAGATAGCACTTAGCCTTAAGGAGCAGCGGTTACACTTAATGTCGCGGACCTCGGGCATTTATTTCACCGGGCGGTAGGGGCGGCGAAGGTAAGGAGGGTGCTTTGAGAAATGCCTGAGATCCCAGGGGTCCCGCCCACCCACTGCACCGAGCTGTCCCGCCTGTGAGTCCTTTATTTGAAACTTGAATTGCAGTTGGATCTCCGCCTCCAGTCACCTGCCACCCGCCGAGGGTGTGCTGGTGCTGGCCGTTCTTTCCGCCCTTGTCTTCGTAAAAAGCTCAGGGGCACACATTTGGAAGACGCACTGTGTCTTGAATCTGTGTTCAAACCTACCCGCCTTCTGCGTCTTCCTCCTCCGAACGCAGTTACCATGTGAGTTTCATTAACTCGGTAGTCAGTGTTAGCAGTATAATGACTAAGTAAAAGCTAATCACAGCAAGCACAAGATAATACATAAAAGGAAGTAAAAAAAAAAAAAAAGCTAATCACAGCAGAACCAGGTAGTCATTGATAATTCCATTTCTATTTATGCACAGCTCTTCCCCTGGTTCAGAGTTACTGTCTGGTGTTCTCATTTGTTTTGTTTCAGTCTATTACTAACTTTCCCAAACTCTGCTGCTGTCCAGATCCTCTTCAGCCGTTCATCAGCAGGTACCTATAGCATCTTTTCAAAGAGGTCACGTAGCATTTTCCTAACTTTCTCTGGCTGGAAGAGCCAAGAAGTTCCGGCCTCCCAGAATCATTAGCCTTCCACCCAAGATTGTGGAAAGTTAGTGGCTCAACTTCTGTTTTCCTCACCCCTCAGGATAAGTGAGCCATGTGCCCCTAACTGCCTCCTAGGGTTCTCCAGTTGAACTAAGCTCCAGCTGACCACAGTGGTGACTTGCCTGATAAGCCATCTCCTGTTGATGTCCTTCCCTTTCTGATCTCCTTACTCCTGTACCAGAGTGTCGTGTCTCAAGTTCAGCCACCTGCTCTTGAATCTTTATCAGAGGGTCTGTATAAGGGAAAAGCAGCCATCATTGTGGCACTTTCTGACCTGCTTTCCTCTCTATGTGGCTGTCATCTTGCTTGTCCTTCAGCCTAGGCCACTTCTTAGCAAATGTAGACAGCTTTAGGGTAGCAGCTCAAGTAATGAAGATGAAAACTTAGTGGAAAGGAGATTTCTAGAGCTAAAGAAATAAAAAAGGTCTGACCTACGTGCTTGCTATTTATGTGTTCTACATAATATACAAGTACATTTAGTATATCCTTTTTGAACAGGAATTATTATGTTGCTCCATTTTATCTTTTTCAAAATACAGTATAAATGTGTTTTTTTCTTGGAATAAGAGTAATACCAGCCGAAGGGTTGGGCTCAGTGGTATAGTGCTTGCCTGGCAAGCGCAAGACCCTGAGTTCAATTCCCAGCACCACCCCTCCCACCCCCCCCCCCCCCCCCCGCAGAAGAGTGATACCTTCCCAGTGTAAGAATGACAACTAAAAAAAAAATTAAGGGAATTTTAACGGAAAAAGTGACAATCACATGAACTCCAGCATATAGAAATAAGCACCATAACCTCTTGTTCTGGCTTGATCTTTTCTTTTGTAAACACATACATAGTTTGCCTTCTTCAAAAACCATAATGGAATAATACTATATATTTTTGTGGTTAGTTGGCTGGCTTTTTCCATATATTATTTTGCGGTCCATTTTCCTCACTAGTCAGTATAAGTAAACAAACAGTATTCCTGCTACTGGGTGCATGATAGTCTTCTGTATTTATGTGCTGTTGTATACATGGATCCTAAGTCAGCATTCCTTCCTGACTGACACTTAGGTGGTTTTCATTGTTTCATTGTTATAAAGAATGCCGCAGTGAACATCTGATTTCACACTTCTTTGTCCTTTAATCAGGTTGTTCACTGAGGATAAATTTGTAGTCACAGAACTGCTGACACTATGGTGGGCACACTGAAATTGGCCTTCAGGAAACGGCTGTGTATGCATCCATGTTCCAGACAGCAGGTTGCCTTATTTTAATGTGAAGTTTGGAAGGAGGGTATATTAAATAAGAGTAAAGAATCATATTTTATTTCAAAGAAACTAAAGGGCACCTTGATGACTCTAAGGATGGCAATAGAAAGAACAGGACTGTGACTCTGATACCTCCAAACACCAGTTGCGGATCTGCTAGAACATTCCCTGTCTTGGTTGTGAAGATTTACAGGAGCCACAGTTTCTGCTCATCCATATTGTTGCTTGGTGTTTCTGTGTTGGGCAGTAGCTCTTGGTGCTTGCAAACACTGGTGAGCTCATCTGAGCAGTCACAGGCCAGCTGTGAGGGGAAGAAGGGCTGGTGGCAGAGTGGTTAGGGTGGAGGTGCGTAGACTCTCATTTGAGACAGGTAATACTTAGGGACCTGAGAGAAGGTGATGTTGGTGGGGTTAGAGGTGAGCAGAAGGGAAGTGTAGGGAGCCTGGGGAAGATAATGTGATATTGGAAGGGTTGGGTCCTGCAGAAGGGATGGTCACCGACCCTGGAGAAGGTAACGTGGAAGGGGTTAGAGGTGAGCAGAAAGGAAGCTCAGGCACCCTGGGAAAGGTGACAGCAGGGGTTGGGGAGAGCTCAAGGGATGTTCAGGGGCCCTGTAGAAGGTTTTAATGGAGGGATTGGTGGTGAGTTGAGTTGCTCAGGGCCCATGGTTTAGTTGATGTTGGCATGGTGTTGAGAGTGAGTGGAAGTTTGTGCCCTTGGAGATGGTGATGTTGGGAGCAGTTAATGGTAAGTGGAAAGGCTGCTCAGGGACCCTGGAGAAGATGATGTTGGGAGGGGCAGTCCACCTAATGGGATTGCTCTTTTGAAGATGTCAGAAGTGACCATGTGGAGGATGTTCATGGCATTTAGGAGAAATATTTTCAAGAGTTAACCAGGCATAGGGAAGAGGTTTTCCCAGCGTGAGCGCAGGCCCATGTCTCTTGAAGATTGGAACCCTGGTCACCAGTGGTAGCTTCTGGCTATAGTGTGAACAGTATCATTTCCAAGGTAGACAAGGAAGAAGGCAAACCTAGGAGAAATATAAGTTCAACTTGGGATATAAACTTCTTTTGACCATTTATCAGAGAATCACTTAGTGGGTTCTAGGATTGTGTGTGTGACAAAAGTAACAGTGTTGCAGAACCCAAACTTTGAGACACCATTCATTTTTTTTATGCTTGCTTCTACTGAAATGGAAAATTCTTAACACCTGGCAGGAATAAAATTACAGTGAAATTAGTATTCAGAAAATCCATTTGTAGCCCGTTTCTCTGCCCACTGTGGTCACTCCCTGGAGTCTGTGCCCAACAGGGTCTGCTTTCTAGTGGCCCTTCTTTTCTTTTTTCTCTTTCAGGAGTTGGAAAAACCACCCTGATCCGGAAAGCCAGTGAGCTTCTCCAGTCCTCTGGGGTGCCTGTGGATGGATTTTACACAGAAGAAGTCAGGCAGGGCGGGAGGAGGACAGGATTTGATGTGGTCACCTTGTCCGGCGCCCGGGGGCCACTGTCCAGAGTCGGGTACTGATGTTTCCCTTCTGTGGGGTTTCACCCTGGGCTGTCGTCCTGTCCATGTTCTGGGAGCGTTTCCAGTCTGATTCACGAGGTAACTTCTCCAGAACCTTTAGCAGGGTCCTGGATCGCTCAGCCTTCCCTCCAGGCTGAGTTTTCTCCCTGGCTCAGGTTGAGCCAATTCCATCATATGTCTTGAGGAATCTTGGAGCCTTCAGAGCTTTCTCAGAGGTAGAACACAGACCATTTGTGTGAAAAACAAGGTTACAAGAGTCATATTTCACTTAAGCTCAGGCTGCACAGTTATACATGTTCCCGTCTTTGTAGTTCTTAGCCTTTTGTCTACAGCCACTTTTCAGACATTTGGCCCCTGGTGTCTGGAGCTGCAGGGCCAAGGTGTGGAGAGGAGGAGGCTCCTCGATGGCGCGAGGATCACTAAGTGCAGTATTGTTCTCCGAAGGAAGCCTGAGGCAGAGCAGCCTCCTGTGTGGCAATTGTTGAGGGTGATTTAGCAGGTACACCCAGCACCAGAAGTCCACAGAACACTCTGTCTTTTCTTTCAGGTCAGAGCCCCAAACTGGGAAGCGTGACTGTCGAGTCGGGCAGTATGTGGTTGATCTGACTTCTTTTGAGCAGTTGGCACTTCCTGTCCTGAAGAATGTGAGTATGAGCTTCTGCCTGGTGAACTCCTCTGCAGTTGTGCATTGTGAGATTCAAAGACCGCAGGACAGAATGGAGTTTGCGCGTACACAGAAGTAGGATTTGCCTTTCTACAGTTTAAAAGTCTGCAAAGCAACTGAGCCTAAGTAAGGATATACACCGTAGTATGCTGGCACTCTGGGCCGTAGGTGGAGTCTTTGTCACATACGGTCAGCATAGGTAACTATTCTTAGGAAGCTCAGATGGCCGCATCCCCAAAGAGAGGTCCTTCTTGCATCTTCCCATGTGTTTTGTACAAGCCTTTTATTACGTTGCTGTCTGTGTTCGCTTACTATATTGAGGGTGCCTGCATCTGTGTTTGTACGAGGTGTGGTCAGCAGTTTTCTTTTCTTGAAATATCTTTCTGGCTGTGGGGTCAGGGCAATACTGATCTCATAGAATGAGTTAGGAAGTGTTGCCTCCTCTTGTCATTTTTGGAAGAGTTTGTGAATGATCTGTATTCATTTTTCTTTGAATGTTTGATAGAATTCACAGGAAATCCTACATTTTTCTTCATAAGAAGCTTTTTAATTACTAGTTTGATCTCTTTACTTGCTATGAGTGTTGTTTTTTATTTCCCGTTGAGTCAGATGTAGTAATTTGTGCCTTCTAGTAATGTGTCTATTTGATCTGTTACTTAATTTTGTAAAATTTTGTAATATTGCTTGTGTTGACTCTTCAATCAGCTAACAGTTTGTCAATTTAGATGATTTTCTTAAAGAGCCAGCTCTTAGTTTTCTCAGTTACCTGTTACCTGTTTCAGCTTCTGTTTATTGAATATCTGTCAAGTTCCCGATCAGGTTCAGGGTCAGGAACAGAACAGACTTGCTTTCTGACTCAAGACACTCAGCCCAGAGGGGTGTAGACATTAGATGAGTGCATGGACTTGGCCTTGGTGCTGTGAGGGAGGAGTGGAATGTGCTGAGAGAGAACAGCAGGAGGGATCAGCTTTACACTGGTGGACCAGGAGAGGACTCAGGGGGTGACATCTAAACTGAAAGGAAGAGAAGAGAAGGCACTGCCACTCAGAGAGAGACTGCGTTGGGCTAATGGGGGTGGGTGGGGAGAGCATTCTGGATGGCAGGACAGACACCCTGAGATCGACGCCTTGGTGCCAGCGCGGGTGAGGAAGAAGGTATGCTCTGTGGACCAGGTTAACTGTATTACTTTCTACATTGACTTACTTCTGGCAAAACTGAATGGTACAGACTTGTCTCAAGAACCAATTAGAAACCTTCCAGAGCTTCCCACTGCACCAAGAGAAGAGCTGGGGTCAGAGGCCAGCTGGTTTGTGTGGGGGCGGCCGGGGCAGGGGGCGGTGAGTGCCTTCAGCCTGCTGAAGAGTTTAGTTACAGCCTGCCCGCAGAAGCTCAGTTTCAGAGAGCGGGTGGGGTCCCTGGTCTCTGCTGGTCCCCAGAGCCCTTGAGTTCTTTGCCCTCCTGTCTCCTCTTTCCTCCTCCTCTCTTTCTCATTGCTTCCTCAGAACACTGTGGTGGCTGCTGTGTTCTATGGGAGCAGTCAGAGAATGTGGTATTTTTCAAGTTATTCTCCCATCAGATACATAACCTCTCTATCTGAATGTTCAAACTGCAAGCGAACTGCTCCTAATGAAATCCAAATGAAGAACCTGGCTGTGGGCATTAGATCAATATGAAGAATCGATTTTTCCTTACTGTGCTGAGAGCAGACAGAATGCCGGGAGAGGAGTGCACAGACACGCTTACTGTCTAGCTGCAGGATTGTGTAAGAGCTCCTGTGTGGATGGATCAAGAGCCTGCATCTGTTTTTAATGAAAAAGTAAAAGCCGACTTCTCGTAGGTTTTATACTCTGATTGCCAAATGCAGACATTCATGTTCCAGGTGGGAAAAGTCCCTGGTAGAGAGCTTTGGATTTCTTTTCTAGAGCAAGAATGTTTCTCCCATCCCACATATTTTATTGGGATGAAGAAGGGAGGAAGCAATTCGTTTTGCTTTTATTTTAAAAAATTAGATTACCTAGACCTCAAAAATAGGGGAGAATGAAGAGGCAGTCCTTGATATTAGCCGTTCAAATGATCAGGGCAACTGGAAGCTTTGGGAACCCTGTTTAGGGAGGAGAAACTCTTCCTCCTGGGCACAGCATTTTAGTGCATGGTGCTGGCTGGGTACCTGTGAAAACACACATTCTAACAATAAGTCAAGGAATTCCATTATGGGTAGGAAATTTCTCTCTCTGGGTGGAAGAGAGTGTGAATCTTTTTCTGCCTTAGGAAATTTCTCTCTCTGGGTGGAAGAGAGTGTGAATCTTTTTCTGCCTTTTTGAGACGGGTCTCTGTGTATTCCAGGCTGGCCTTGAACTCACTGTGTAGCACAGGCTCGCCTCAAGCTCTTGGTGATCCTCCTGCCTCAGCCTCCCAAGTGCTGGGATTAGAGATGTGTACCACGCTTGGCTCCTTCTTTTAAAATACTATAAAAAACATAAGAGAAACAGTTTTCTGGCTGAGCTAGCATGACTATCTTTTTGTCCCCAGGGAAGCAAAACTGTGTCTGGGGCTGGAAGCAGCTTGAGGCTGAGAGGGGTGAGAGGAGGCCCAGCTACCTACCAGCCTGCAGGTGCTTTGGTCACAGTCTGTAGACAGGAAACAGATGGAGCCAGGTCATCTCAGGCACTGAGGGAAATGAGGAAGCGAGAGTGGGTTGATAAGCATCTAGACTCGGCAGGTTTTAGAAAGTGCTTGGTAGTCTTGGCTGTTGATTGCTCCTTCCATGGGTGACCTCTTATCGTATTTGACAGCACTTACTACGTTACCAAGTACTAAAGTTTCTCTTTGCTCATGGTAGAGAATTTGTAAAACAACAACAAAAAAAGTAAAAAAGAAAATATGAATAGCTAGCCTCTGTTAGCATATTTTGTTTCTGCCCTCCCTTTTTTTCTTTTGCTTATTCAGTCATCCAGAATTGGGGAAAATGGAATGTTTAATTTTATAGGCTTGGTTTTTTTTTTTTTTTCCCCACAGTACGGCAGAGTAACATGGAAATGTTCTCATAACTGGATAACCCTCAGAACTGCTATTTAGTGATTGCATATATCATGGTGGGGTTTCCCTCTCTGATTCAAGTGGTGCTCCCACAGTGTTGGACACTTAAGTTACTATCTGTGTTGGGAGTAACCTTGCAGCCAAACACTGTGCAGGAGTCTGCACCTGCGTTGGTTTCCGGGGAAGGGTCTAGAAGTGAAGTGCGGCTAAAGAGAGGGGCGAGATCCTGGCAGGCTGCATGGTGCTGCCGAGGGCTCCTGGCCCGGCCCTCTGCCGGGCAAGCACATCTTTGATTTGCTGTTCTTCTGGCAGTGCTGAGCACTGTACTGATTTTCAATGAAAAAAATCTACTTCTTTGCTTTGTTTTGCATTTTGAAGTTACTAATGAGGTTAAATGTTTTTCAGCTGTTTATTGGGTAAGTTTATTTTAATCTAAGTTGCTGGTTCTATTTTTTTTCCTTTGGCTTAAAGAGGTTTTTTTATATGGCAAATAAGCTTATATTTATTGACTCTATTTTCCTATTTGTCACTTTACTTTGGTCATTTCCTTCTTCCCTTCCCTGCATCCTTCCCTGTGTCCCTTTTTGCCTCCCTTCCTTCTTGTCATACAAGAACGCTGCCTCTATTTCAAATTAAAATAATTTTTTACCTGTTTCTTTTTCTGCTTGCTTTTTACAAAACACACTGTTGCTCCATCTGGATTTATTTTGAAGGTAATATACAACAAGACTCTTAATTGATTTTCTTCCAGATCAGCCAGTTTACTAAAATCATTTTTAAAAAAAAACCCATTTCTAATTAGTTTATTATGTTTCCTGAGTTATATTTTTAAAAGTGTGTGTGCGTGTGCGGTTTAGGGATATCTGTTCTCTTCCATTGATCTGTTTGATTCTTGTATCAGTACCACATTTGCTCTTCAAGAAATGACCTTACTATCATTTATTCATTCTTCCAAATTGTACTGTGCTGGTGGTAATAGCAGTGATGGCAGTTAACCATTACTGAGTACAGGTGCAGACCCGTTCAGTCCTCAGGACATTTCCACTGTATTCCTGTTCTGATGGGGAAACCGAGGCACAGAGGAGGAAGGATCTTCCTAGGGACACAGAGCTTGTAATTGGTAGAGCTGGCATGAATCGTAGAAGCAAGACTTCATCATTCATGAAAGAAATCATATAGAGTGGTTGGAACTGTATAAAATTGTAGTTATTTTGATATAAAAGATATCTTAGTTTTTCAGACCATTTCCATTGTTTGTAGCCAAAAAACAATTTTTCTCTCCTTCCATTTCTTTAAAAATTTTTCAGTTGAGATTATTCATAGGCTCCTCTATTTTCTGGTGGTGCTGTAATGAGAGCTGGATTTTAGTTCTCAGACGGTCAGGGCTGATAGGATAGCTCTGGCCTTTTCCGCAACAGCCTTTTTGAGTTACACTGAATGCTCCAGAAAACTTGGTGCAATGCAGGATTTAACAGGTTAATGGTTTTCTGTGTATCTCCTGCTCACACAAAAGGATAACAATGTACCATAGTGTTTCAGGGAAGAAAGGACATGTACTTACACCCTATTTCGAGTGCCATTTTTTAACAAAAACCTGTGGAAGGAATGATAAGTTAGAACATCCATGGGAAACCAACACAGTTCGAGTCCTGTACTTCCCGGTTCCGATCAAAGTAAGGCTTTAAAGTGTATTTGTTTTTGAGGCAGGATCTGCTTTTGATTCTGAAATGGACTCTGCCACATCTTCCAAGTCCCGTTCAGCTCCTCTTGTGTGAAAGGTGATGCTGCTTGACACTTGACCTGGAAGTGCCGCTTTGTGCTGCCTGCGGGCTTTGGAAGGATTCAGAATGCTCAATTTTCAGTTGGATCCATTCTGAAAAGAGTGGTGGGCGTGCCCCAGAATTTCCTTCACTGTTGTCAGTGATGTTGGCATTCATTTTGTTCCTCAGTGTCTTGTTTCTCTGCTCTTGATCACATATATACTGCAAGGTCAGCCAGGCAGACCAAATGCTTTCTGGTGTAAACATAAACCTTCGCTATACAGTCCTCAGTGAAAACACCCTGCAGGAAGCAGGAGAGGAGCTGGAAGCTGACACAGGCAGCCTCTGCAGCTTGTTCGCAGTGTTTGCTGGGGATCTGGCGACTTGCTGGCCACCAGGCGGAAGCCTTGCTGTCCGTCGCTGGCTTTGCTGTGGTTCTGTGGCCAGATGTCACGGCACGCACTTGTGGTTCCTTGCAGCCACCTCTCGAGGTGGGGTCTCTGTTTACTCTTTCCCCACCCGCTTCACCTCGCTTTAGGTACTTTCTCCTTTCCTCTCTTACCTCCTGTAGCTTCTGCCTGAAGCCCCGCACTTCTTTAGAAGGACACTAACTGCCTTATAAGGGTGTGATGAATTGGTTGTTTTCTTGGTCTAAATCTTAGTGAGTATTTATATTTGTAATTTCTTTTTTCTGTTTTGTCCTCATTCTATTTTTTAAAACTTAATTTGGATCTAATTTTGCTCTTAAAGAACATTATAAAAATAAGGATACTACAAGAACCCCTCTGTATGTACTTAATATCCAGTTACCTATTTTTAACATTTTAACTCATTTGCCTTATTGTTTCCTTGTGCTTTCTCACTGTATGTGTGTGAGTGTGTGTGTGCATTGTATATGTGTTTGTATAAATATATAAATTTTCGGGCAAGGTGACCATGTGAGGCTACATTGTAATCATCAGGAAACCTTACTCATAAATGTTCAGTATGTTTTTAAATGCCCAACAACTGCTGAATGGCTAAAAAAGATGTGGTTTTTCTACACAATGGAGTACTACACCGCCATAAAAAAGGATAAACTAGAGTCATTTGTATATAAATGGATGTTCCTGGAGAACATACTATTTTTTAATTTTATTTTATTTTATTTTAAACCAAGAACATGTATTGGTACATTCTACATACAATGGTCACGTTCATTACATTAATTCTGTACCTATACATGATGTATCTTGGTTCTCCCCCCTCTCCCCCCTCCCCTCTGCACCCTCCCTCCCTATTTACAGCAGGTTCATTCATCATTTTCCATATTTTCCCTTTCCCCTCTCTTTCCCCTGTTGCCTTTCTGCTTTTCCCCTTCTTTCTTTCTAGTACTTCTCTCCTCTGCTCACCAT